>KZ062368.1:63442-87905 GCA_002091835.1 Anopheles maculatus
AACCAAGATATTTCCTAACCCCGTATTAACGTCACATCCCTCGGCGATTTTGAGTGGTCAGGAAGGAAAAAAAACAGAAACATACACACACATAAGCAGCTTCGGAACGCGGGATGGCATACTGTTAATTAACGACCCTTCGGAAAAATCTGAGACAGAGCGCAAACCCCCACCCCCTGCGAATCTGTCTGTGAATGCAGTTCAAAGTCTGCATTGATTGCCACACCCATTAGCACTCGTCTGTCTGCTGATCTCCTTCTTGTTTCGCATCAGAGGTGCATTTAGCCTCCAAACCGAAGTAGCAGTACTGCGTTTTTGTGCTGCAGCTCCTATCCATGGTTCAATCGCCGTTCTAAACATAGACAGACCCTTCTTCCATCAGCTGGCCAACGAGCATCGTTGCAGGAAAAACCCTTGACTCGAAACGAACTTCCACTGGATGGATGTGAATTACCGACAAACTGAAGAAGAGAGCGAGAGTGCGCAACTATTCCCCCCCTTAGTAGTAGCTGTAGTTTTCCTTTTTTGGAGTTTGACAGAAAAAGGGCTACGGCCAACAAACAAGCACAGGAGAACTGCACCGGTTGAATGATCTTCGGTTACTCCGAGGGTTATCTCTCGCTTCTCCTGCGTTTGCCATTCTCCAACACTTCCCAAGGCAAAAACCGCACCCGCTCGAAGGTTTTGTTTATTTATACTTTGCCCCGAAAGAGCAGAAGTTGGAGTGTATTCCTGCAGTCATTCGATCGAATTCTTCAAACCGATCCCCATGCTCCAGATGATCGTCTAGATCGTGTGTGTTGTTCCCGCTCCAAAAAAAAAACACAACCAACACGATCTACTGATCTAGCGCGTCTGAGAAGAAACGTTGGTTTGTTTGTGCTTTACCGGAATTAGTGAAAACTGCAACATTATTGCCGTTTAATCTGCTTGTTCGACAGTGTGTTTGACGCGGCAACACAGAACGCACGGAACCAAAACACCCAAAGCCCGAGCTAGCTTGGACTGTTGTGTGTTGACTACTTTCCGATCCGATGTCTTCGAAGGCACGCCTGTATGGCACGGTTCCAAACAAACAAAAGCAACACATCGTCAACACAGCTAATTTGCACCACTCTTAATGGTGCATATACAAATACAACAGCAGCACGCAGTGGTGTGAACAAAATATGAAGAACGTTCCGAATGAACCATAAATAGCGGAAGTAAAAGGAGAATCTGCTTTGAAGTAGGGCGATCAAACGCGGTGATCTAACAATTTCATTACCGAAGACTGGTTCACATATTCGGGCGTTGGTTTTACTCTGCCAAACTCGTAAAACGGCAAATATTATTACACACACGTTTGATCCAGTAAGAAGTAAGATTTGTTTAACGTTCATTATCATCCACACGATAACTGATTTTCTAAACAATACGATTGTGTTGCTTTCCCGGGGTATCGTTTGATATGGCTACTATAATAGTGTTAAGATCGATAAAGCGTGCCTCTATTTGGGAGTCTTAAAAGGAATGTTAATAGGTGCAAATTATACTGCATGCTATAAGGTCTATTAGGTGATGGAGAACTTATTTCCTATAACGAATGCATTAAAAAATGGACTGATTTTAGAGATTTTCCATTTGATTGGATCTTTTTTTGTTGGGGCATTTGTTCAATATGAGGAATTACGAAAAAAAAAACCGTGTTGTAGGTTTTATCTCCAAGGATAGATGCAATTGTCCTTTCGGCACCTAAATTAACCCCTAAAGGTATGCAACACAACGCAATTAGAGCATTAAATTCTATTCTTCTACGCAGTAGAAGCTGTCCTCTCGCACAGTTTCGATGTCGATTATTTCATCCATCGAAAAAAGGAAGATGATAGTCTCCCGTCCTTCTTTCTTCATTTTCCTCTTCCTGTAAAAGGGATTGTTTGAAGGGACCGCACCGTTTTAAGCACCGACCGTACATCTCTCTCTCTCGGTACGGAACAACAAAACGGGGGGAGAAATTGATTCACCAACTGCGCAAAAATACGGCTTCCTTCCTGTGCATCATATTATTGCGTGTTCCATCATCGAATCTCCGCGTACGCATTTGGCTCACACGTGGTACGAATGTGTTTCTAAAATTCAAATTCAAAGAAATTAAAAATATTTTCTCTAGAAGTGTAGAAGCTGTCATATCGTACGGAAATTCTTCTCGCTGTGTTTCTCCGCAATTCCAAGAATATAATCCAACACACCACCGTTTTTTCCCCGTCCCTGTCCCTGCCACATATGTTGCGAATAAACGATGCTTTAGGAAGCCTGAGGCGTCTTGCGACATTGGGATGGTTCGGTCGGTCAATCGTGTGCACCATTTAAGCGAGGAACAATTCATAAATTTCTAACCGCAGGGTGACTTTACATACTCACTTTCCTTCGCCGTAAAGAAGCTCGTAAGCTAAGGAGGGAAGGCCGCAAGCAAAGCAAGTGTCCATGTAGTACGGAGTAATCCAACTAAATGCTTTCTTCTGCAGGATTAAAGTAATTGCCTTCGGGTGGTCGCCTGTAAACCACTTGTCTTCCTGGGTCCGCCGCCATCGCTTAACTGACCCACAGCACAGCTATCGACTGTGGACAACCGATATGAGAGCATAGATAATGTACGCCGGCCAGGGCCAGTGTGATCACAATTTGGACCAAATCCAAGCGAAACGAATTGCGGCCACATAGGATCCTCATAATCCTCCATCAACATATAAACATACAGAGTGCGCGTTCTCCTTTTCTGTAACGGTACCCGCCAGCTCTTCGGTGGGGTAATGGAATACGATTTTTTTTATTGTTAAAACATGTTAAGAATTATTACAACGACCCTGTTCTTGTGCTCGAGAAAAATGTATGGAAACAGCTCAACTGAATTAAATGAGCTCACATTTCACCACTGTCCACAGTGTCCACGGAACGACGCCAACTTTTTTGGGGAATCAATTTGGGCGGAAAAATCCCCCGAAAAAAAGCAAATGTAAACGCAAGCGTACAACTACAAGGATTAGCTACGGGGTCATGATAATCCTCGTATGGTCATGCCGGGACAGGAATGGGAAGGATTGTACGGCTTCGTGTCGAGAAAACGTATCAAAGCGTGAGATATGTGTGTGGCGGCCCAAACTTATCACGCGTGGAATGGGACCAAATTCTGCTCGTCTAATGTGGGCACAACAACCATCCAACTGCGTTGCTATTGTTTTTCATGGTCATGGTAGTGAATGAGCATCCTCTGTCCGCACACCATCGGGGAATGGGCGAGGGCCATAATTAGAAGTGTAGCGCAATACCCTCGAGAAATTGTCTCGCCGAACGATACCGCAGAAAAAGATAATGATGTCTTCTCCGGGGCCGGCGACCACCAACCAGCGAGAGCCGATAGCGACGATAATGAAGTGGCCCCATCCTCATTCTTGTTGACTTCGTCCGATATATACATATTCAAGGGCAGGAGCGGGTGTATATTACTATGTTTTCTTTCCTTCCCTGTCGTCAACAATTGTTCACGGATGTTCCTCTTTTTTTTTGTGTAAAATGGACCATCCAGAAACGAGGGAGTGTTGCTAACACCAACGTGTGCGGGAGGTTTGGCGGTAGCCTTGCGTGTGTTTGTTTTAGAATCGAGGTTCTTACTTTTGGGGTAGGTTTGGTGTGGTTGCCTTGTTGCAAACCCCCTTCAAAGCGGGCACCTAAATGCCTCTTCAATGTGTCACCGCGAAGCCCGTACTTTGGGCATTGCCGACTTTGCGCGCGTTTATATGATTGTTCAGCATGTTTCGAGAGCGCGCTTGGGGTGGCGCGAACTGAATCTAGCAACCCCGAAACGTGTCCACGTTTCGGATTTTGTTTTTTACTGGTGTCCTTGGATGTTTTCGAACCACATGCATCGTGGTGGGTGACTTCTGTCTTGCCGTTTCCGGAGTTCCACGAAAGGGGACCGAGATTCGCTTCCCAAATCAGTATTTATGTCCGTAATCACACGCCCGATGTTTTATTTACATGCGGCGTCGATGATGAGTAAACTGAAATTGAAATTTGGAATTATTGAATGCGGGGTAGCATGGAGGTCACAACATCTGGTGACGCCTGATTGGTCGTCGTTGTTGAACCTTTTGATTTGTTTTTGGTGTTTTGTTTATAACTCCCCCAACTGAGAGGAAAGGTCACCGGATACCTAACCGGGGATCCTGATACCTCTCCCTCAACCTCCGTGGGAAAGGAAGGAAAAGATGGATAGGTTTAAAATAGATCCTGTTTGGTGCTTAATCATCCATTCCGGCCCTGCCGTGCACGGGGTGATGAATAATCACATTTTACACAATGCTGAAACTTATTCTTCGCTGTAAAAATGATGATTTGTTTTAGCTCCAATTCTAGCGGGATTTAGATGAGTTTTCCGGTCACCAGCGCCGAGACCATGTCAAAAACTACAGCCAGTGCTGGTGCTCGTCGAAGCGTAACGGTTGGCGTGCAGTTTGCTTTTGTGTATGTGCCTTCACTCAACATAATGGTGTGACCGACCAGAGGCGGCTTTTCTGCTTATTAGTATGGCTAGCTAACAAAAGTCAATAGAGGTCTTTGTTGAAAATGTTCACCAATGAGGTAGAGAGCACCCAGATATTGCGAGAGAAAGTCCACCGTTTATCTTGGGCGACATTTCTTGGCGGTCTCCGATAGCTCTGCAACATACTCTTCTTGATGGATGGCGTGCGTGGTTAGCCTAATCGGATGCGTTCGCTCTTTGCCACAGGTATGCGGGGCCAGAAAGGCAGGTAAGAAAATCTATAGCACCCATACAACCACACAAAAGCGTGATGCACGCGTGTACAAACACAACAAAGCACACCCCAGCAAGATAGAGTGGTTGCTACGTACGACGCATCACCACATTTTTAAATACCCCACAGCAAGCGTGGAGCGTGTTTTTAATGGGTTACTACTATTATTTTTAGTAAACTTTTTGCTTTTCGCTAGTTTGCTAGTTTTTCCAGATCATTTTGATGACGGGGTTTTTCCGATCTTGCAAATACGGGCCTTCTCTCTCACTCTCTCCCTCTCTTTTGTACTTCCAGCGCGCACTGAACGCACACACGTTTTCTTACCTGTTTTTCACCAGAGCATTTTTGGTCTGTTTTATGTTAGTTACCCCTCTGTGTAAATTGCTAACTTCATCACCACCACCACCACGATTGCCAGTGAGAGAGACCGATTCCGGTTTTGAGGGTGCATATTTGAGCGTACATATGTATGTGTCAATACTGGTTTAAGACCCCTGTCGACCATCCATCCATTAAGGGTGGGAAGAGCCAAGTCGTTTTTAAGTTGAACGCCGCACGATCACGTAAATCGATGCATTTATCGAGATTTTTCTCTCCTGCAAGAAATTGTTGCTGACGTTTACTCAACCTGGACGATCATTCCCATCGGCGACATACATTTACCAGTGGACGCACAATTAATCACTTGCGAAAGAAAAGGTATGCCCTTCACACAACGTCACAAACAAACACATGCTCAAGCTGCCCTTTTGGAACATTCTCATCTCAGGTAGCCATGACTTTGCATATGATCAGCTTGGATTTCTTTTCCTGCGCGTCGATCGGATCGGAACGATTTTGTAATTGTCGCTTTTTTCTGCACAAAGCGATCGAAAAGCTCTAACGTAGAGTAAAACTGATTTAAATCTTCAACGAACGAACACACGATTTTTTTGCCACCATCTCATGCTAGATTTGCTGATCTTTTGGCACGGCACGGGACACTCACCGATATTAAAATCACATACGCATACACTAAATACTTGAAACACTTGATGCGAGCGGAAAGACGCATTTTATGGCTTGCTTCGATACGCTGGAAAACACATTCAAATCACTCCACTCCACCCGATAATAGTGTACGGTTCACAGGTTGGGATGCTGCTGCACTGGATTTTTGTTGATGTCGGTCGTAGCGGGGTTTGAATCGCAAACGCATGTTTGAAGCTCTCTCAGATCATTATATTGCTTTGTTGTTTCTACTAGACGACGTTCCAAATACGACAAACGTACAGCAATACCTATAATTACACAACCTTAGCGCGATTCCACGAGATATATTGACGCTGTGGTCGAACCACGCGAACACAATGGCCAGCGCACTGGTGGAAAACAACGACGAACCGCTTTCTTGGAACAACTGTGCGGAAAGCGAACGGTTAGCGCTTTTGGTTTGCGCCTGCATCACACTATGGGCGACTGTCGCTTGCCACGTGGGTAAATTTGAAACCGCACAGAGCAAAAAATGAAAAATCAAGTGTCCATGTAGTACGGAGTAATCCAACTAAATGCTTTCTTCTGCAGGATTAAAGTAATTGCCTTCGGGTGGTCGCCTGTAAACCACTTGTCTTCCTGGGTCCGCCGCCATCGCTTAACTGACCCACAGCACAGCTATCGACTGTGGACAACCGATATGAGAGCATAGATAATGTACGCCGGCCAGGGCCAGTGTGATCACAATTTGGACCAAATCCAAGCGAAACGAATTGCGGCCACATAGGATCCTCATAATCCTCCATCAACATATAAACATACAGAGTGCGCGTTCTCCTTTTCTGTAACGGTACCCGCCAGCTCTTCGGTGGGGTAATGGAATACGATTTTTTTATTGTTAAAACATGTTAAGAATTATTACAACGACCCTGTTCTTGTGCTCGAGAAAAATGTATGGAAACAGCTCAACTGAATTAAATGAGCTCACATTTCACCACTGTCCACAGTGTCCACGGAACGACGCCAACTTTTTTGGGGAATCAATTTGGGCGGAAAAATCCCCGGAAAAAAAGCAAATGTAAACGCAAGCGTACAACTACAAGGATTAGCTACGGGGTCATGATAATCCTCGTATGGTCATGCCGGGACAGGAATGGGAAGGATTGTACGGCTTCGTGTCGAGAAAACGTATCAAAGCGTGAGATATGTGTGTGGCGGCCCAAACTTATCACGCGTGGAATGGGACCAAATTCTGCTCGTCTAATGTGGGCACAACAACCATCCAACTGCGTTGCTATTGTTTTTCATGGTCATGGTAGTGAATGAGCATCCTCTGTCCGCACACCATCGGGGAATGGGCGAGGGCCATAATTAGAAGTGTAGCGCAATACCCTCGAGAAATTGTCTCGCCGAACGATACCGCAGAAAAAGATAATGATGTCTTCTCCGGGGCCGGCGACCACCAACCAGCGAGAGCCGATAGCGACGATAATGAAGTGGCCCCATCCTCATTCTTGTTGACTTCGTCCGATATATACATATTCAAGGGCAGGAGCGGGTGTATATTACTATGTTTTCTTTCCTTCCCTGTCGTCAACAATTGTTCACGGATGTTCCTCTTTTTTTTTGTGTAAAATGGACCATCCAGAAACGAGGGAGTGTTGCTAACACCAACGTGTGCGGGAGGTTTGGCGGTAGCCTTGCGTGTGTTTGTTTTAGAATCGAGGTTCTTACTTTTGGGGTAGGTTTGGTGTGGTTGCCTTGTTGCAAACCCCCTTCAAAGCGGGCACCTAAATGCCTCTTCAATGTGTCACCGCGAAGCCCGTACTTTGGGCATTGCCGACTTTGCGCGCGTTTATATGATTGTTCAGCATGTTTCGAGAGCGCGCTTGGGGTGGCGCGAACTGAATCTAACAACCCCGAAACGTGTCCACGTTTCGGGTTTTGTTTTTTTACTGGTGTCCTTGGATGTTTTCGAACCACATGCATCGTGGTGGGTGACTTCTGTCTTGCCGTTTCCGGAGTTCCACGAAAGGGGACCGAGATTCGCTTCCCAAATCAGTATTTATGTCCGTAATCACACGCCCGATGTTTTATTTACATGCGGCGTCGATGATGAGTAAACTGAAATTGAAATTTGGAATTATTGAATGCGGGGTAGCATGGAGGTCACAACATCTGGTGACGCCTGATTGGTCGTCGTTGTTGAACCTTTTGATTTGTTTTTGGTGTTTTGTTTATAACTCCCCCAACTGAGAGGAAAGGTCACCGGATACCTAGCCGGGGATCCTGATACCTCTCCCTCAACCTCCGTGGGAAAGGAAGGAAAAGATGGATAGGTTTAAAATAGATCCTGTTTGGTGCTTAATCATCCATTCCGGCCCTGCCGTGCACGGGGTGATGAATAATCACATTTTACACAATGCTGAAACTTATTCTTCGCTGTAAAAATGATGATTTGTTTTAGCTCCAATTCTAGCGGGATTTAGATGAGTTTTCCGGTCACCAGCGCCGAGACCATGTCAAAAACTACAGCCAGTGCTGGTGCTCGTCGAAGCGTAACGGTTGGCGTGCAGTTTGCTTTTGTGTATGTGCCTTCACTCAACATAATGGTGTGACCGACCAGAGGCGGCTTTTCTGCTTATTAGTATGGCTAGCTAACAAAAGTCAATAGAGGTCTTTGTTGAAAATGTTCACCAATGAGGTAGAGAGCACCCAGATATTGCGAGAGAAAGTCCACCGTTTATCTTGGGCGACATTTCTTGGCGGTCTCCGATAGCTCTGCAACATACTCTTCTTGATGGATGGCGTGCGTGGTTAGCCTAATCGGATGCGTTCGCTCTTTGCCACAGGTATGCGGGGCCAGAAAGGCAGGTAAGAAAATCTATAGCACCCATACAACCACACAAAAGCGTGATGCACGCGTGTACAAACACAACAAAGCACACCCCAGCAAGATAGAGTGGTTGCTACGTACGACGCATCACCACATTTTTAAATACCCCACAGCAAGCGTGGAGCGTGTTTTTAATGGGTTACTACTATTATTTTTAGTAAACTTTTTGCTTTTCGCTAGTTTGCTAGTTTTTCCAGATCATTTTGATGACGGGGTTTTTCCGATCTTGCAAATACGGGCCTTCTCTCTCACTCTCTCCCTCTCTTTTGTACTTCCAGCGCGCACTGAACGCACACACGTTTTCTTACCTGTTTTTCACCAGAGCATTTTTGGTCTGTTTTATGTTAGTTACCCCTCTGTGTAAATTGCTAACTTCATCACCACCACCACCACGATTGCCAGTGAGAGAGACCGATTCCGGTTTTGAGGGTGCATATTTGAGCGTACATATGTATGTGTCAATACTGGTTTAAGACCCCTGTCGACCATCCATCCATTAAGGGTGGGAAGAGCCAAGTCGTTTTTAAGTTGAACGCCGCACGATCACGTAAATCGATGCATTTATCGAGATTTTTCTCTCCTGCAAGAAATTGTTGCTGACGTTTACTCAACCTGGACGATCATTCCCATCGGCGACATACATTTACCAGTGGACGCACAATTAATCACTTGCGAAAGAAAAGGTATGCCCTTCACACAACGTCACAAACAAACACATGCTCAAGCTGCCCTTTTGGAACATTCTCATCTCAGGTAGCCATGACTTTGCATATGATCAGCTTGGATTTCTTTTCCTGCGCGTCGATCGGATCGGAACGATTTTGTAATTGTCGTTTTTTTTCTGCACAAAGCGATCGAAAAGCTCTAACGTAGAGTAAAACTGATTTAAATCTTGAACGAACGAACACACGATTTTTTTGCCACCATCTCATGCTAGATTTGCTGATCTTTTGGCACGGCACGGGACACTCACCGATATTAAAATCACATACGCATACACTAAATACTTGAAACACTTGATGCGAGCGGAAAGACGCATTTTATGGCTTGCTTCGATACGCTGGAAAACACATTCAAATCACTCCACTCCACCCGATTGTGTACGGTTCACAGGTTGGGATGCTGCTGCACTGGATTTTTGTTGATGTCGGTCGTAGCGGGGTTTGAATCGCAAACGCATGTTTGAAGCTCTCTCAGATCATTATATTGCTTTGTTGTTTCTACTAGACGACGTTTCAAATACGACAAACGTACAGCAATACCTATAATTACACAACCTTAGCGCGATTCCACGAGATATATTGACGCTGTGGTCGAACCACGCGAACACAATGGCCAGCGCACTGGTGGAAAACAACGACGAACCGCTTTCTTGGAACAACTGTGCGGAAAGCGAACGGTTAGCGCTTTTGGTTTGCGCCTGCATCACACTATGGGCGACTGTCGCTTGCCACGTGGGTAAATTTGAAACCGCACAGAGCAAAAAATGAAAAATTATACTGCTATTATTTGTAAACAGCGCATGAAAGCGCATTATTTTATATGGACATTCTTCAGGTTTTGAATGCGAAGTTGTAATTTTTATGACCACGTATTGTGGTCAAAAATTGCGTATTGAAAAATCCCCCAAAAATTTCCCTCATTGGAATGCGCATCCATTTGACAGAAGGAAAAACGTAAACAAAAGCACACACACACACGGCAAACTGTCATTCAGCGCGTGTGCGGTGCGTTTCAGCACATTTGTTTACAAATTACCGTAGAGAAATTGTTACACAAAATGCTACGCACTTTTCTTCTAACAACTAGAATACTACGAAAACCTTCATTTTCGGTTAGTTCTAATTCAATTTTTGTAAGACATCTATGCCCTTCGAGCGTATTATGGAAACAGTACGCAAATCTGCCACACAGCAAAGAACTATCGGAACCTAAAAGTGATCGTAACAAGCGTAACACCGCCGCCAACACACCAGCTACGATCGATGTGGAAAAGCGTAGAAAAGTACTGGAGCTAGAAATAGAGGTGATGCGCCAGGAGGGTCGAAAGGTGCCGTCGGTTTCCACCATCAAACCAGACCAATGGGAACATCTCTTGGGCCTAGCATCTCGGTGAGTGTTGTGCTTCGCTGTTGTCTATGCCTCTATGTGTAATATTTTACTAAAAACGAATGAAAATAAACACCCAATTACAGAAACCAACGACGACATTACTATCTATACCTTTGGAACATTGAGATGGTACGTTTGGGGAAGCAGGTTAAGAAAGAACGCAAGCAGGAAGAGATAGCGAAACGGCGCGAGGAACTGTTGAAGGCAAACGCGGAAAATGATCACATTGTTTACGGTCTCTTTCACAACACCATGTTCCTGCGGATATACGATTCGACAATGGATCACTTTCACAATAACCGGTATGGTTCCGCCAGTTTGCCGCCTGTTCCGTAATGTGATACGTAAACCCCCGTCTCCCTGACCTTTTCAGACTCGTTCAAGCGATACGGTTCGGAATCAATCTCGTGATCGACTGCTCGTACGATGATTACATGAACGATAAGGAAATGCGTAACACGGCCAAGCAGCTGATGCTGTGCTTTGCACTAAACCGATCCCACACGGAACCGTTCAACGTACACCACTGCAATGCTGACTTCAGCAAAACAACGATGAAACAGCTCGAAAAACATCTGGTCCAATTGCACCAGCCAGAATTTCCGTTTAACGTTACCGAGCGCAGCTACACGGATATTTTCCCCAAAGAGCGGCTCGTCTATCTGACGCCCCACTGCAAGAACGATCTCACCGAGTTTAATCCGGACGATGTGTACATAATCGGTGCGATGGTAGACAAATCTTCCCAGGAACCCGTTTCGTTGGGAAAAGCGAAAAAGCAAGGCCTTCGGATGGCACGGCTACCGCTGGATAATTATTTTCAGTTCAAAAGCGGCAAATCGCTTACGATCGATCAGATGGTTGCGATCATGCTGGAGCTGAAGACGAGCAACGATTTCGGAAAGGCGTTCCAGCACGTACCACGGCGTAAGGTGACCACGTTGGATGAGGCAGCAGTGAAAGAGCAGGAACTGCGTGAGGCTGCCAAGTTCAAGTTTAATTTCAAGCGAAACAGTAAAAAACAGCGATAGAAATGCGTGTTAACAACACTATATTGATGAGTAAGATTAAACGTTAGTCCTAGCCCAGGCGAGGGTAGTCCACCAGTGTCAATGTGTTGTTTGTGCTTAATTTCTGCGCCGTCTCGTTCTGCTGATACGCCACGCGTTCGGTTCCTCGTACTTGTTGTACAGCGGTTCTAGCCGTTGGTTCTTCTTAAATTTGCTCAGCTTGGTAGGATCGGAGAAGCGGAAGAAGGCCGGTGCGAACTCGACCAACCATTTGGGATCGATCGTGGTCACCTCGCGCATATACTCTTTCGTAGTTTGGACGAGCTCGTGATAAACCACCCTGGAAGAGAACAAAAAACGGATTAAAATTAAGTAAAATACTAGGCAATTAGCACAAGAGACAACTTACCATTCCGGTTGTCGATTAAACAGCGCACTAGATGGATGAATGTAGACGACTTGCGAATCGACCAGCGTCCGATAGCCTTCCTGTGGGTCCTTTTTAGCTGCATTACGGAAGAAACCGGAACAGATGGCTTTCTGTACGCGTACCGTATTTTTGCCGGCCGACACCACGTCCAGCTTGTGTCGATCCATAATGCCAAGCAATTGCTTTCGTACGTCCTGCGCTCGCTTTAGGGTGCGAATTTGTACAAAGTTTTCGTAACACCAAGCGTTCGAAAACTTATTATTCTTCCAACTGTTGTACACTGCCAACAGCGTTAGATGGTCACCTTCGATCTGGTTGAATTTGGCCTTCTTCTGATCTGCCAGCGCTTGCTTGTCCTTCGGTCGATAGAACACGTTCTGCACGGAAAGCATCGATACGATAGTGAGCACCTCGTCGGAACACTGCAGCGCTACGGACATAATGAGCAGCTTCGATAGGTTCGGTTCGAGTGGAAATTCGGCCATTCGTCGACCGAGCCGCGTTAGCAGACCTTCGTTATCGAGCGCCGACAGTGAGTGCAGCTGCTCGAGTGCCATTACGAGTGATTCGACCGGTGGCGCGTCCATGAAATCGAAATGCAGCAGATCGTTAATTCCCATCGTTTTTAGCTGAAGCACTGTCGTTGCAAGATTCGTCCGCTGAATTTCGGGCACGGGCGTAGGTAACATTTCATCCCGATACGCACGTTCCGTGTACAGTCGGTAAGCTTTGCCCGGCCCGGTACGACCGGCACGGCCCGCACGCTGTTTAGCGGCAGCTTGCGAAATTGGTGTGACCACCAGCGAATCCATGCCCGTCTTGGAGTTGTACACCTTTTGCTTCACAAAGCCGGGATCCACCACGTAGTAGATGCCATCGATCGTGAGCGACGTTTCGGCAATGTTGGTAGCGATCACTACCTTACGGCTGCCCGGTGGAGCTGGATCGAAGATGCGCGTTTGCATTTCCGATGGTAGCGCGGAGTAGACGGGCAGGATGATAAGCTCCGGAACGTCCGGACCGAGCGATTTCATGCGTTCGTACAGAATTTCACACGCCGTGTCAATTTCTTCCTGTCCGGTCAGGAAAAGCAACACATCGCCGGGTGGTTCGCGCAAATGAATCTGCATTACGGTGATGAGCGATGCGTCGAGATAATCCGTTTCCGGTTCCTTCGTGTAAAGAATCTCCACCGGGAACGTACGTCCGGGGATGGTGAAGATGGGTGCTTCGAAGAAATATTGCGAAAACTTGACCGCATCGAGTGTGGCGGAGGTTACGATTAGCTTCAGTTCTGGCCGCTTCTGAACGGCTTGCTTTAGCAGCCCAAACAACACATCCGTATGGATCGTGCGCTCGTGTGCTTCGTCCAACATGATGACCGAGTACGATTTCAGGTCAAAATCAACCAAACACTCGCGCAACAACATACCGTCCGTCATGTACTTGATGACCGTTTCCTGGCTCGTGCAGTCCTCGAAACGGATCGTGTATCCTACCTCCTGCCCCAGCCGGCAACCGTACTCTTCCGCCACACGCTTTGCCACCGACATGGCCGCAACACGACGCGGCTGCGTACAGCCAATCTTGCCCCGTGCAATAAACCCACTCTCGGCGAGATATTGCGTGATTTGGGTCGTTTTACCCGACCCCGTCTCACCGATAACGATCAAAATCTGATTGTCCGTAACGGCCTTGATGAGATCATCGCGCAGCTTGTAGATCGGCAGCGATTGACGCTGCTCCACCAGACTCATGTCGGTTTTGCGTCCGAACGAACTTTTCTTCCCGCCTATGATGGCCTTCTTCCACTCGGGAACGTCCTGGGTGGACATACCGACACCGCGCGTATTGGACGCCATCGTACGCTCGTCGTCCTCGTCCGGCAGTGGATCGATCCAGTTTTTGTTCATGTTTGTCGGAACGGCGTCCATTTCTTGCTCGCGCTGCAGCATCTTCTGCTCGCGTCGTTCCTTCGCCAGCGCCGTCTGCATCATGGCCGCTTGGGCGAGCGAACCATCCGGGTTCTTCACTATCCTTACCGGGGAAAGATCGTGCAAAGCACGCCCGTGGCCCTGCAGGAACGGTGGCTCATCTTCCACAATTTCAATCTCAATATCCGCCTCACTGTCCTCGTCCTTTGGCAGCAGACCCGTTTCCTCGTCAAAGTCCGGCATCTCGGAGCGATCGATAACACCGGACGAGATCATCTGTTTGATTTCCCAACGTTCGGGCGATGAAATGCGGGTCACCTTCTTGCGTGACGTTTCCTCCACCGGTTCGAGTGTGCCTTCCTGAAGATTTAACATCGACGGAACGGTCATTGGACGATCCGGATTACGGCCGGCAAGCTCCGCATCGGTCGCCTCCTTCAGATGGGCGTGAGAGAGCGGATTC
Source organism: Anopheles maculatus (assembly GCA_002091835.1). Lineage (NCBI taxonomy): Eukaryota > Metazoa > Arthropoda > Insecta > Diptera > Culicidae > Anopheles > Anopheles maculatus. Next base: position 78,053 of record KZ062368.1, read on the forward strand.
AAATCCCGTCCGTTCGATTGATCAACCTCCTTCATGCTGAGAGAAATTTTGTTCCCCGCAAGGGACATTACCTTTACCTTCACCTCATCGCCCCGATTGACCACATCGGTAACGAGGTTCACCCGACCCTCGGTTGATAGTTGCGAAATATGTACCAAACCTTCCTTCTTGCGACGGAATCCATTCAGCTGCACGAAGCACCCGAAAGCGACGATGTTTACAACCCGACCGTCGTAGATTTTACCCGGTTCTGGTTCTTCCGGCATGGGCGGGGTACGTTTCCTTCTTTCCGCTATCGGTGGTTCGCGTGAATTGCTTCGATTGCGATGCCGATGGTTTCTGTCTCTGGAATGGCTTCCCGAACGACTCCTTCTCGCTCGGCGATCCCGTTCCCTGTCCCGGTCCCGCTCACGTCCTCCACGTTCCCGGTCGCGATTCCGGTCCCGATCATGCCGATCGCGACTCTTCGAACGGCTTCTGCGCTTTCTGTCTTTCGATCTGCTTCTTCTTCGTCGATCACGCGATCTGCTACGATCGCGTCGCTTTTCTCGCGATCTACTGCGATCCCGCCTTCGTTCGCGAGATTGACTGCGTCGATCGCGACGTTTCGCTTCTTTGTCCTCTTCGGTCGTTTTTGACGGTGCAAGGTTTTCCAGCTCGGCAAACATATTATCCACCTCGAGCTGCTCGCGTGATTTGCCCTCTTCCTTGCTCGATTTCGATGGAGCCATTTGTTCTAGCTCTGAGAACATATCGTCGACCACATCGGTACCGAACGCTTTTTTGTCCTCATTGCGATCTCTATACTTTTCTCGCTTTTTATCATCCTTCGCCTCTTCGTCCACTTCCTCATCGGACGAGTACGCTTTCTTGTTGTTCGGTATGGCTAGGCCGGGAAATTTGAAAGCAAGATGCTTGCCATCCTTTGCATCGTCCTCGAACGCGGTTGATCCCAGTTTTCCAGCTGGCTTCATGAGCTGTATAATACGCAGCAGATTGGTGGTGAAGGAGTCGGAAAATTCGGCACCATTTTCTACCAGCACGCGCTTAAAAGCCTCGATGGTGGGGTTCTTATGTGCAAGATCGATAATAAACTCCGCTGTAAGTAGAACAAGACAAAACAATAGAGATTACTTAAGTGCTGGGGGGAATTTTTACGCGCCACCAAACAACAATTGCTTACCCAAATCTTTGTCGTTCAATCCGAGATGGTTCTCCAGTTCCGTGCAAATCTTCGACACCAGCGACAGGTGCTCTAGCTGCTCCAATTCATTCATGTTGGAGGCTTTATAATATGGAGGAAAAACTATTTTTTACACAATTTTAGCACACTTTCGCTTACAAGCCATCAAATAAAAAGATGCGAATAAAATTTGGCTTGAATGTTGTGACAGCTCATTGACGTAAACCCTTAACTATCCAACGGTACATTTCACAAGTGCTGTCAAATATTACATTAAATATAAAAATGTGCTTTATTATCGACCTGCAATTCGGTATTTCTTTATTGTGCTCTATATTATTTATACATTTTTCTTAGTACAAAAGTTTCAGTCAAATTACCCGCATATAAATGTCACATACAAATGACCTACACATAATTTTGTTTTGATTGTGCGCGTCAACAAAAACAAAGTTTCCATCTCTTTTCCTTTCCATACGTTTCCAACTGGTTTCTGGGTCTGTGATAACGGATCAAGTTTCTTGTGATTATTCCATCTAAAACTCCAACCGCCTTATCATCTGTGTCACCCAAAATGCTTCAGCCAAAAGTGTTAACGTCGGTGCTAAGCCAAGCCAACACGGGAGGAGTAGAAAATACGATGTAATCTGCGAAGGAAATCCACCCAACCAGTACGGCACGGTAGTTCTGATTTTCAATTTCATATCACCCCCCCCTCAGATTACTCACACACGAAGGAGCGTTGCTAGCATTTTCCGGCTTCGGCGACCGAGACGCAACGGTAACGGCAGCAATCGCGAGCAACATATGGTCGGTGTACGAAAAGAATGGCCGGAACGCGTTTCGGGAAGACCGACTCCAGTACGTGTTTCTTCAGTGTGAGAACGGTAACGTCGTCATCACGCAGGTGGCTAACCTTCTGCTCTGTCTGTACGCCCGGGACCACGTAGGGCTCGGCATACTGAAGGAGAAAGCCCAAGCGCTTGCAACGTATCTGGAGGGTCCGCTGAAAGAGATTGCCACATCATAGTGAACAGTGTGTTGGGGGACCAAAAGGAGCTTTTGTTGTACCATATTTATTAGCGCCTAATACATATTCGTTCACTTATACGCCGTGATGCTTGTAAGAAAGTATAGAATGTGTTTTGTTGATCGAAAAGTTCGTAACCGCCGCGAGGGATTGCTTCTGTGCGTAAGCTTTAATCTGTTCGATATGTTCTTTGATCTCTTCCTTGCTGAAAACGGTTAGTTGACGTGTTTCGAAGCACAGCAAACAGGCATCCTTCCACGTCCTGTTGAAACCGTCCTTTAACAAATTGAAGTAGTTGTTGGCCACAAACACCGCGTCAAATTTAGCTTCAAATCGATCAAGCTCGTGCATTCGCACGACGTCCTCAACGGAAAGCAAGTGAACGGTTAAATTCGCACATTGTAAAAATGGTTTATTGTACTGGACCGCTTCCACCGGCTCCGTACGTGCATCGTGTTTGTTGAGATTTTTCCCGGTATCGAGCTGATGCGAACCAAACTGATGGACATCTTTCGGGTCGAAGCAATAGTGTTGGCGTTCCTGGATTTCGTACATAATTTGCAGCACATTGCGTTCCGTCACGTCGGTCGAACGGAAATCGTTTACGCCATGCTTCGATCGGGAGAGCCGTTCTTCGGGACATTTCTGACCGAAAGTAATATACGGGCCGGTCATATTGTCTCCGACCGACCCGCGGTGAAGGAAACCGTTCCCATTGCGCACCAAACCTACTGCGAACGTTTTGTTTGGATCGCTCTGTTCGTACTCGGGAAAGGTGAAGGCAACTCCCGTTTCGCGCCAGTGTTTGTATTCTTGTGGGCAAACCTGTGTCGCTCCATTTTCACGCAATTTCATCTGCAAATCCCAATCAAACGCACCATTGCGATGATCGTATCGTACGCCTAGCTGAACACGGAGTCGATCTTCCCAGTAGCGGGCGATATTAAACACGTGCTCGGGAGAATTGGTCCAGAAGCGGAACACATCCGCCAGCTGATCACGTTCCTTGTAGCGCAAAGCTTCATAGTTAAAGATCGGTGCCTGCCGTTGAGCATACTCCGGGTCGGTAATAATGTTTGTTAATTCCTTCGCTTTGCTGCTCAGATATGCGCTACTAAACGGACGTACGAGACTGTTACCATAGATGTCCATAAACAGATGTGTTTTACCCTTAAGCGAGAGCAGCTCAGGATCTTCGAACGCGATCGCTAGAAGCACCATATGGCGTGCAAGCAGTTCAACGCATCCTTCAGCAACGTACACGTTCACTTTTACACCAGGATGAAGGAAAAGCTGCGAAGCAGTTGCAAGAATGTGTCGTGGGTCACCACTTCCAAAGAGTAAAACGTTAAGGCTTGCCGGTGCAGGGCCATCGACTGGTAAGATTTTCTTGTACTCCTGTACGAAATTGAGTGCTTCACAAAATCCCCAAAACATTGTAAAATGTACGTGATATTCTTGATGCAGTGAGAGCTGTGATGTCTTAATGAAAATGTACCGCAAAACACCCAAACAGTTACCCTTGGTAACCACGCTTCCATGGTTACTGTCACGTTTATCGACAGCTTTTGTTTTTCGTTCGTTTCTTTTTCGGTATGGAAAAAACACTTATTAAAATTTCATGAAGATAGAAGAATATATATTTTTTGCATTCGTCTATGAAAACAAGTAAAATTAATACAAGATTCTGCTTTGATCGTACGTTGATTGCTTCCTACTCGTCCTGCAACATACTGTGATGTTAAAATCCAGTAACCAATAATCTCATTGCTTTCAGTTGTGTTTCACCTAAAGCTATGGGGAAAAGCATCTCCAAAAAGCATAAAAAACGGAACAATAAAAAGGTTGTTGGGCAGTTTCTGTAGCACAGCTTTCCGCTTCAACTCAGTGTTTTGCTCGGTGTAATGCCGAAGCAGGAAATCTTAACATTCCATCTTAACCGGACGCGAACCTACACCTCCAGCCCGATCAAACACAAGATTGGCCACCTCAAACGCTAGCTGAACAGCAGTTTCCCGCGTATCCGCTTCGGCATACACGCGCACGATATCCTCCGTGCCTGAGGGGCGCACAAACGAACGTCCTCTCGGGAATTTCGAAACAATTTCATCAATCGAATCTTGCAACCCCGCCGGCTCAACCACCACACGGTCAGCATCCGTAACGGTGATAACGTTCCGATCCGCAAGATAAACCTTTTCCAACACGTTGGGCAAATCGGTGTAGCTTGCCAGCCAATCGGTTGGATGCCAGCCCTTCGCATGCAGTACCGTTTCCACAAGCAACATATCGGAGATCGCATCACCGACCGTTTCGTTCGTAAGGTCAATAAATTGCAACAGTCTGGCAGCCGTTTTACGCTGCTCCTCGGTACGGGTTTCATCGTCACTGGCAGCCCGTATTGCCTGCTTGGCCTTATCGCTGTAGATGATCGTGCCGTGCCCGTTTGCCTCAAAGTACACACCAATGTCGTACTCGAGTGCTTTATGGTGCAAATGTTTAACGCCGGTTCGTGTACAGGCTACGGGGATTTTCATTTGATTGACAATGTAATCTGTTGAGGCACCGTTAGCGTACGCAGTCTGTACTAAGCCCATTTCCAACTGCACACCGCACTGTTCTATGAGATCCTTCAAATAACCGGCCAACAGTGTTGCTATCCGATCACCGTCTAGCAGATTGAAAACACCCTCCTTATCGGTGAAGTAGTACACTACACGGTCGGCATCACCATCCACCGAACAGCATCGTCCGACGCTTGACAACGCTTCCGCGGGTAAACTATCCGGAACCCGGTGGTTCGTTTTGACAAAGTCCGCACCACATTTGAAGTTGATCTTACCATTACTATTGAACACCTTCACGTTGAGCGCACCGTTTAGCTTCTTGATGAAACCGAGCATCTTCAGCGAACCTACCCCGTTTGCTCCGTCGTAGTACAGTTGATTCTGATAGTTACCCTGCTCGTAGGATTCACCACGGAGCGCTTTAAAAGCCGTAATCAGTTTGCTCATGTAGCCTTCCTCCGTTGGAAGCCCGTACGCATTTTGCGTGTTGGTGCAGGTAACGAAGTAATGCAACATCGGCGTGGTTACGATACCGAACTCGGTGACCGTTCCTTTCAGTGCCAGTATGCCGTTCACAACGGCACGCGATAGTTGCGGGCTGTGATAGCGTGTGTCCATACCGACAAACACCTTCGCCTGCTCATTATTGTCGATTTTTTCATCCTCACAAATTTTCGCCACCTGCGCCTCCAGGTCGCTATCCGGCACGTTGACCAGATCGGTGGCGAGCTTTTCCCACCGTTGCTCTAACATTTCACCGAGCGGATCGATCAGCTTCACCCCATTATCGTGCTCCGGATTGTGGGAAGCCGTTATCATGACACCGATCGCTTGGCTTGCTTTTGCTCGCGAACGAAGCGCGGCCAGCACACCCATCCGATACATTACGTAGTCCAGGTTATCAGCACTAGAGAAAACAACGAAAGCGAGAGAGAGAGAGACAGACAGACAAGAAGACATGGAAACGGAGAGACATTAGCGCATTAAAGATAAGCATTTTATTAGGCCGCTTATCCGTGAGCTGTGTGGTTTGCGGCGAAAGGATTCAAAATGAACCCGGAAATCAATGGCCCTGGTTGACCCTGAATGGGCGTAGTATGGCATACGGGAGGGATCCTTTCACTTTTTTAACCAGCGTACTTACTGCGATCGGAATCCGGCCGTTCCATACTGGATATCCTTCTGAGATTCCTTCTTCTGATGGTACTCCTTCGCAAAAGCAAACACCGAACGCAAGTTGACCGACATTGTTCTCCGGCTGGGTTAATTTACTTTTGCAACGACGACACGGCCACAGTTTTGCGACGTGCAATATCACTTCTATTCGTCACGGCGTTGGGCTGAAGCAAAAAAGCGTACAGCACCCCAGGAAGTGGCAATTTAGCGACCAAAACAGAGTGGAGGAGTTCAAACTCGTTCAACGTCAGCAGCGAGCTGTGGCGAGTTTGACAGTTGACCGTGGGCAAAAAAAAAGAAAACAACAACAACCAACGTTTGACAGCCGTCAGCTGTTTTCTTCATTTCAAATTTAATATTGCGCGCAAAAGATGTGTGATTTGCAACACGTGGAAGCACGCGCGAGCGTCGTTTGTGTTGTTCGTTAGATGATCCATTACCCTACGTTGTGATATAATGTTTTTTGCGCAAAATAATTCGTCAACTTCTTCCGTGGCGTTTGGTAGTTTTTCTTTTTTTTCAGTAAGATTTTTTAACAATAGATCAAACTAAAAGTAACTATTCGTCTGATTGGGATGATTTGCGGCAATACATATCAGTAAGCATTTGCACATAGGATGGTAGATGTGGAAATTTCAGATCACTCCCGTCAGAGTAGGTTGTAAGGCTGGAGAGTGATTGGTAACTAATCCCATCACCCTCGTATGCATAAAGACGAACGTCGTCGATCGGATAAGCCTGGGAATCATGGTCGCAAGCATATTTTCCGTTACGGACAACGACCCCTATATTTTGAAAATCCATACGAATGTATTGTGCTATAGAGGCATTACGCTGATTCTCAAGAAACATTTCGAGGTTAGAGATACCTTCATTCTCTCCACCACCCTCCACTTCGTAATCGACAACCGCGCCGTGAAGAGCGTTAATTTCTTCATCATACCACTCGTATTTATGGTTCTTGTGGACGAGTATTGCATACAGTAATATCAACAGCAATACGATACAGGCGATGATCGCGATCAGAAAGAAGGAATCGATGTCAAGTAGAAGAGCAAATGCTACAACAGACCGACGATCACGCGCACCAGCATTTTGCGCTAGACTGGGCAAACCTAGATTGTATGTACGTTCGTTGATAACGAGATTTTTTATTCTGCCACTGTAACCCTTGTCTTGAGGTACGTACGTCCAGTTGAACAGCGATCCGAGATATTCCAAATTGACGATCGCACCCCCCAGCTGAAGAGGAGCATTTACGTTGAGCAATTGGTTCGGTCCCTTCGATGTGGCCAGGTTTATGCACGTGGACAACTTGCAATTGTCTACGATCATTTCGATCGTCTGGGGCTGTAGCACGATCTCGACGGTGAAGGGTTTGCCCTGTGGAAACCGATGACGATGCTCGATCCGTGTAGTACCGCTACCATAGTCGAGCAGCAATACCGGAAGGCCTTTAACGAGTTCTAGCGCTAGGAAATCTTGCACTGGAAGACGAGGATTGTAGTTAAGCGGCCCAATGTACATCACCAAGCCATCTTCTTGGTGCGGTGATAGTTCTACACTGATCCGCGTCATGTTGCAAGGACTGATCGGAGGATAGAGAGCGTATCCACTACCATAGAACCCGATGTCCAGCATCTCGCAGTGAGGACCTTCGAATCCATCCGGACAAGAGCACCGATCGTTCACAAGGAAGCCTCCATTCAAACAGGTCAGTGAAGGTGGAGGAGCCTCACATACGCATTCCGCCTGTACGAACGCATTTACACCCACGAACGAGCTGGTATTGGTGTAGACAGCGATTGGCACATTCGACTTGTACAGTGTGTTCTTGCACGAGAGCTCACAGTTGCGACCCTCTTCGATACACTCGTCGATTCCCACGATCAGCACCGATAGTCCGACGTCCTCTTGCAGCTGGCGTAGTCGGTAGCCAAGCATTCCGTTCAATCGCTCCGGTGCGTAATATGGACTGCCGTGAGCCGAAAACCGTACATCCAAGTATGTACCGTTGACATTGTCGCGCTTCAAAACGGTAAATACGTCCACGTTCTCGCGACTCACGTTGAGCGTGTTGGCGATGCTCATCTGCAGACGATCTTTGGGCGTGGAGAGTTGACCCGGTGTACGCGATACGAACTCCTCCGCTGTTACATTATGGAAACGAATCGATCCACTCTTGTCAACTGCTTCCTCGGGAATCTCCTTCACCGTTACTGTTACCTTGGCTGTTACGTTATGCCGTGGGAAGTTACTCGACTGTTCAATCACGTGGAAGTTCAGCTCATACTCTCCACCACGAGTGCCTTGCAGCATTGTGATCATGCCAGTGTCCCGATTTAGATCGAAGAAGGCTACCGACTGATGGCGAGTAGCATCGTCCCACTGGAACGTCTTATCCGGTAGATCCCAGTCGTCTGGATCGTCCACATAGACACGACCCACTTCTGTGTTGGGTGATTCTCCCTTGTAGTTGTATACAAAGATTCTACTTTCACCTGGCCTCATCTCATTGTCATTGTCATCACCAATAACTAGCTGCAGTATACTGACGTCGCTCATCGGTTCTTCACCAGAGTCGCTGATTCGGATTGGTACGCGATACTCCTTCTGCTCCTCTCGATCGAACTCAACCAGTGCATGTAGTTCGTCGCCTTGCACTTGGAAACGTTCCTTGATCTCGTACGGCGCGTTTGGATCGATGCTGAAATAGAATGGCGGGCCATTCTGAGCCTCGTCTACATCTTCTGCAGTCAGCCTCACGATCAAACCTGGCGACCGATTCTCTCCCCAGACTACTGGCATTGCGTTCGAGAGATGTGGTGCGTTGTCGTTGATGTCCTCCAGGAAAATGTTCACAGTGGCCGGCGTTTTCTTTCCTGCACCATCCTCGTCCGTGGCGGTGATAATGAACTGCCAGCTCTTGAAACCTTGCGGTGGATCACGATCCAGCGCCTTTCTTAGCCGAAGACACCCGTTGTCATCGATCTCCAATAGGTCTTCTTGCTCTTTCACGAACGAGAATCGAATATGCTGTGGTTCGTCTCGGCTCTCAATGTCAGGATCAAACGCCTGAATGGTCATGATACAACCAGGAGGAATCATTTCTTCTTGAATCGTCACATTGCGAAGTTCTATGAAGCGTGGTGGATTATCGTTGACGTTTTCAAGTTTAATCGAAACAGTTGTAAGATCCTGATAGATGCCATCAAACGCTTGAACGGTCAGCGCCGGATTGTTTTGTAAACCAGTCGGCTGTTGACCGAGATGCGGCCCGTGTTCGGATCGATTTTGAAAGCATCACCGTCGTTCCCCGATACAATGCTGTACAAAATGTGAGAAGTTGAGTCTGGATCTTCTGCCTTCACCTCAATTACCACTGTGTTAATGTTCTCATCTTCCGGCACATTTTCCGTCACGTAAAGTCTCTTTTTGAACTCAGGCTTATTATCGTTTTTGTCTAGCACCTTAATGAACAATTGCTGCGAGATGCTATTCGGCTTTCCATTGCGATACAACGCTGACGGTGAATTATCTTCTGCGATTACTCTCAGCTGGTAAGAGTCGGTTGTTTCTTGGTCAAGCATTTTTAGTGTCGTTATTAGGCCTGTCTCGTACAATATTGTTGCCTATAGTTCCATCCAAATCGTATGCATGTACCTGGTGGACAGGGGTCCCAGGTGGTTCATTTTCAAGTATCGTGCCGGACGTGAATTCTAAAAACAGCGGAATATTGTCATTTTCGTCAAGTACAATGATTTTCACTACGATCTCGGACACCAAATCGTACGAATTTTTTACACTCACTGTGAGAGTATACTCCGTCACGGTTTCATAATCCAGTGTCTTTCCCAACTTGATCGATGCAGTGTTGTTGATTTGTTCCAGCAGGAA
>KZ062368.1:87953-109584 GCA_002091835.1 Anopheles maculatus
GTATTCTTCGAATTTGTTTGTTCAGCACGACCCTGAATCAGGGCGAAAATGATTTCTGGTTTGTCACGGATGTTTGATTCGGCTTCGATTTTGGCCAACGATACAGAGTAATCCTTGAATGTTTCGTTCAATGCCAATGGTCCCTGTGGCACCTTGGTGAAGTAAGGTGCCATCTCGTTGCTGTCCATCACACGTACTTTCACATCAACCTCCGATTCCTGTACAGGCCCACTATCTGGATTTAAATTATAAGCCCGCACACGAATTGAGTAGTATTCACGTGGACTACGATCGATCGGCTTAGCTAGCGTGAGCACCCCATTGTTCTCGTTGATCTTGAAGTAACTGCTGTCTGGGCTTTGAGCTACAAGTTCGTACTTGATAATGCTGTTAACTCCATCATCTAGATCCGTCGCCGACACGGTGGCCACACGCTTCGTTATCTCCAAATCTTTTTTCATCCACTCTTCATAGCGCACCTTATCGAACACGGGCGGATTGTCGTTGATGTCGAGGATCGTCACCTTGAAGGTGCACACATCATCCAGCCGAGGTCGGCCATTATCGGTCGCACGCACCGTAATATAAATCTCCTTCTCCCGAATCGGCTCATCTCGATCGAAGGTGTGCACCGTTGCGATTTCTCCCGTACAATTGTCAATGCGAAAACGAGACCGTTCTCCAGGCGCTATCAGGAAGCTGTACTCGATCGTTTGTTGTGGGTCTGGATCAGTTGCTACTACACGCAGTACCGGCGTATCTATGGGTTGTTCTTCCGCTAGCACTGGTTTATAACTGTCACACTCGACGAAGATTGGCTTCCGATTATCAAACACATGTTGCAGGGTATCGAGTGAAGACTGTCTCTTAGTTCTTGATAGTTTGTATCCATAAATCAGTCGTCTGGATCGTCCACATAGACACGACCCACTTCTGTGTTTGGTGATTCTCCCTTGTAGTTGTATCCAAAGATTCTACTTTCACCTGGCCTCATCTCATTGTCATTGTCATCACCAATAACTAGCTGCAGTATACTGACGTCGCTCATCGGTTCTTCACCAGAGTCGCTGATACGGATCGGTACGCGATACTCCTTCTGCTCCTCTCGATCGAACTCAACCAGTGCATGTAGTTCGTCGCCTTGTACTTGGAAACGTTCCTTGATCTCGTACGGCGCGTTGGGATCAATGCTGAAGTAGAATGGCGGGCCATTCTGAGCCTCGTCAACATCTTCTGCAGTCAGCCTCACGATCAAACCTGGCGACCGATTCTCTCCCCAGACTACTGGCATTGCGTTCGATAGATGTGGTGCGTTGTCGTTGATGTCCTCCAGGAAAATGTTCACAGTGGCCGGCGTTTTCTTTCCTGCACCATCCTCGTCCGTGGCGGTGATAATGAACTGCCAGCTCTTGAAACCTTGCGGTGGATCACGATCCAGCGCCTTTCTTAGCCGAAGACACCCGCTGTCATTGATCTGCAATAGGTCTTCTTGCTCTTTCACGAACGAGAATCGAATATGCTGTGGTTCGTCTCGGCTCTCAATGTCAGGATCAAACGCCTGAATGGTCATGATACAACCAGGAGGAATCGTTTCTTCTTGAATCGTCACATTGCGAAGTTCTATGAAGCGTGGTGGATTATCGTTGACGTTTTCAAGTTTAATCGAAACAGTTGTAAGATCCTGATAGATGCCATCAAACGCTTGAACGGTCAGCATGTACTCTCGGATTGTTTCGTAGTCCAGTCGGCTGTTGACCGAGATGCGGCCCGTGTTCGGATCGATTTTGAAAGCATCACCGTCGTTCCCCGATACAATGCTGTACAAAATGTGAGAAGTTGAGTCTGGATCTTCTGCCTTCACCACAATGACCACTGTGTTGATGTTCTCATCTTCCGGCACATTTTCCGTCACGTAAAGTCTCTTTTTGAACTCAGGCTTATTATCGTTTTTGTCTAGCACCTTAATGAACAATTGCTGCGAGATGCTATTAGGCTTTCCATTTCGATACAACGCTGACGGTGAATTATCTTCTGCGATTACTCTCAGCTGGTAAGAGTCGGTTGTTTAGACAAAACATAATTAATCTCCATTAACCGCACTGAAACGCTTACTGCTGACTCTTTACGTTGAATGACTATATTTTACAAACACTATTTTTCCTTCCGCTGCGTGAAGTGATTCAGAAAGGGATTAACTTCTTTGTCGATTGAACTATGAATCATCCGGTACATTCGCTGTAGGCGTACCTAACCACATGTGTTGTACCTTTGAAAACTTTTTCACAAATATTTTTCGAACCTTAAAATCTACATTCGCCTCTGCTTTCTCGCAGATAATTTCATGTAAGATGGTTGAACGTTTCAAATGAGAACAACTTTGTATTGAATTACTTTTGGTAATGGGATAACGGCCTTCTGTTTTATGCGCAATGTAACTGTCTACTGCTGTTTACATTTATCATTGTTTCAATTTATTTCTTTGCGCTATGCTTTATCAATCGCTGTCCTTATCACAAAGTTATCTAATCTAAATTTAACGAAATTCACTAATTGTTTGTTTGTGTAGGTTTATCTATAAGCATTTTCAGCTGATTTCTGCAGCATTCTTACGCGAATGAGGTAGAACACGAAAAGAAGGAAGTATTTACACACACACAGCCACACACACACACATGACCGTTTATGCAGAGCAGTAATGAAACACTATATTGAACTTAATCAATTCTGCTAACACTGCACTTTTTCACCATATCACACAATTATTTATTTTGGTTATGAATCAAAAGACTCTCTATACTCTGACTGTGACAAAATTAGAGCCTTGCTTCGATTTGCGGCCGTCCGATCACTTATCAAGATTGGTTGTGCGTATGGCGCGAGTGTTAACATCAAGACGGTTGCGCTTAGTTTGAATATCAAATATGACTCGCAGCATCAAACAGTTTGATAGAAATTTGTTATTACACTTCAGCAATGTACTATCAATTGATTACTCTAGATATGTGATCAACCATCCAAAAAACACAACACCATTTTTGTTCTTTATCAACCGATTAAAATTTTTGAATGGTTGGTTTATTTTTTGGAATAACGGCTCCGAAGCGGGAAATGTTAGTTGCTTATTTAGACCGACTGGAGAAGTTCCCTCAACTGCTCACGGTTGTGTTTCCGAGCTTTCTGGCGGACGAATCAACGCCATCACTCCATCCCAAAGTAAAAATGTAATTCTCATCGCGGTGCAATTCTCCCGCGGTGCAGAATCGATGCGCGGCTACGCGACTGCGAAAACTAACATCTTTCAAAAATTGTGCAAGCGGTGCGGTGTGTAAACATCGCTGAAGCAACGTGGAAAACGAAGTCGACAAAAAGTGACAGTTTTCCATCGTGTAAATGTCATTCGGGAAGTTGTCAGGGACGATTCACAAACACAAGCAGCACGGAGCAGCAGGTTTATTTACCAATCGAAAATGGATGCATCCGTGGACGATTTGTTGTCGTTCAAAGAATTTCCGCTAATGAACGAAGCCAGCGGAAGTCAAAGTGCACAAATCACCATTAATTCTCCGCAACGATCGCACCCCAACCTCGACGAGCAGGACGGGGAAGATGGAACACCGAAAGGTAAGTGACGAAACACAGCCATGGGAGTCCTGTGCCATCATCCGGTAGTGAATGTGCGTACACTGTTATCACCAATTACAGCTAGCAGCACGGCGAAGGGAGGTTCAATTTTCAGCTTCGAGTACTACCAACGGTTTTTCGACGTTGATACGATGATTGTGGTGGATCGGATTGCTACATCGATGATTCCCAAGCGTGCACCTGTCAGCTACCTGAAGCTCAACATTGCCACGAATCCGGATCTGTACGGACCGGTCTGGATCGTGCTAACCTTGGTAAGAATGCTGTAATGTGTGGCATAAGCGACACACACTCAATCGCTGGGTCTTTTGTTTTTTTTTCTAAACAGATTTTTACAATTGCCATTTCCGGCAATATGGCGAGTTATTTGCAAAACACGGGAAACCATCACTGGCGGTACAATTTTCATCTCGTATCGTACTCGGCCACCGCTATTATAACATACACGCTGCTTGTTCCCTGTGCGCTATGGGCATTCCTCAAGTGGAGCACACACTCGACCGAGATGGAAATCGATGAGGAAGAGGAGGAGCCGCAAGCAGTGGGCACACCTAGTCTTCTCTCATTGGTTTGCATTTATGGCTACTCGCTAGCAATCTACATTCCAGTGTCCGTTCTCTGGACCATTCAGGTACGAACGATCGCGCGGCAAGTGCACAAAAATGAGATTAAAATCCCATCTTCTTTTGCACAGGTGTCTCTGTTCCAGTGGTTGCTGGTCATTACGGGCGCATTTCTGTCCGGATTCGCCCTGCTAACGATTCTGATGCCCGCGGTAAAAAAGTCCAAGTACTCGCTATTCATCGTGCTGGTTGTTGAACTGGCTCATTTTGCGCTAGCGGCAGGTTTTATGCTTTACTTTTTTCATGCACCGGATGTGGAAACTCCGGTGGAAACACCTCCGCACAAAGCAATTACCAGCGTGGTAGTCAACACGACGATGCAGAGTAAAAATGCATAAATTGCACGTCTCACAAATCCTAGGTTCTTTAACAGTATAATATGTTATTCAGTTGTATTTGCTAGATATGGTTTAAATATGCAAAAATGTGTTGCTAAATTTATTGTTTTAAAAATAAAAAAAGCTCACCTGAATGACGTTTACGTTGCTTTCTGTCATCCGCAGCCGGTTGTTTACATTCGAATGACAGTCCGGCTTTTATTCGGCTGTTTTGCACCGGGATATCGAGACGGGAAAATAAAACACAACTAGTTTCAGCGATGGTAATCGCCATTGGGTTTGAAGGAAGTGCTAATAAAATTGGCGTCGGAATCGTCCGCGATGGCGACGTGTTGGCCAACGAGCGTGAAACCTACATCACTCCACCTGGTGAAGGTAAGGCGCACGTAGGCTTGCAGTGAAATGTGTACTTGAAGATTAATCTTTTTCTCCATTGCCTGGTAGGCTTCTTGCCCAAAGAAACGGCTCAACACCATCGGTCACGGGTGCTGGACATTCTGAAGCGTGCATTGGATGTATCCGGCATATCACCCGCGGAGATAGATGTCGTTTGTTACACCAAAGGTCCTGGTATGGCTCCACCGCTACTAGCGGTGGCTATCGTTGCTAGAACGATTGCGCAAATATGGAACAAACCCATACTGGGTGTGAACCATTGCATCGGCCATATCGAAATGGGTCGGCTTATAACGAAAGCTGTAAACCCGACCGTACTGTACGTGAGCGGTGGCAACACGCAGATCATCTCGTACGCCTGCAAACGGTACCGCATTTTCGGTGAAACGATCGACATCGCGATCGGCAACTGTCTCGATCGTTTTGCGCGCATCATTCACCTCTCGAATGATCCCAGCCCGGGGTACAACATCGAGCAGATGGCGAAAGCGGGAAAAAACTACGTCGCACTACCCTACTCGGTGAAGGGTATGGACATGAGCTTCTCGGGCATACTGTCATTTCTCGAGCAGAAGGCACGACCGAAAGGCAAACAAAGAAAGGCACAAGCCAAAACGGAGCTAGAAAAATGGTCCGATGAAGATCTGTGCTTTTCGCTACAGGAGACACTGTTTGCGATGCTGGTAGAAACCACGGAACGAGCCATGGCCCACACGGGTTCGTCGGAGGTGCTCATAGTCGGGGGCGTTGGGTGTAACATACGGCTGCAGGAAATGATGGGCATTATGTGTGAGGAGCGTGGTGCCAAGCTGTTCGCGACCGACGAACGATTCTGCATTGACAACGGTGTGATGATAGCACACGCCGGTTGGGAAATGTTCCGTAGCGGCACGCGTATGAGTTGGAATGATTCGACCATCACGCAACGGTTCCGTACGGATGAGGTGGAAGTAACGTGGCGCGATGATTGATGCATGATTCTGTTTCAAATAAACGCATTAAATGGGACTTCGTTAATGACTATATTTTAATGTAAACACATGCGCGTGCGTTATAGTTCACAGTTGGCGTATAAGCTAGGGCTTGCGGGTTTGCCAATGTTCATCGTTACATCAACCGTCGGTTTTTCGCCTTCCTTCGCCACGCGGTATCGACTTTCACGGCCCACCTTCAGCTTGATGGGCACTTTGGGCGCTGGCATACCAGTTTCGCGTGCGATAAATTCCTTCAACAGTGGTGGCAGATCAATTTCCCGCGGGAATACCTTCTCTTGTCGGTCGACCAGCTTGCAGTAGGATGCTTCCTCGTGTTTTGACAGCAACCGGTAGTCTGCTTTGTAGGAAACACTTTCGATCTGCACTAGGTTAGGGCTCTTTTGGCCGCGGAACGTTTTCTCCACCGTTACGCGTACTTTGCGAGCTGGTTCCTATTTGAATAAACACCGGCAGAGAGTTAGATATGCCAACAGTAAATATTAACCTCCCAAACAGACTGCATACCTCATTCGGTAGTGCTTCGACTTTCACAATCTTCATAAAGCTTGGCTCGGGATAACGTTCAAACATGCTCCTCACAACGACACGTCCCACACCAAAGTTTTTCAAGTTTCCCACGATTTCCCACAGTGTTTTACCGCGGAAATCCGTGGTACGACCGATGTACTTTATCGTTGCCATTGTATCCCGCGGCGGATTTCTTTGCGTTATGCAAACGCCGTGTTTACGCTTCTTTTACTTCGTTTTCCACGTGTGAATGGAAGAACGGTTCGTTCATTGTATGCATACCATCCACTACACTGACACACTCGAGTTTGACAGTACTGAGCAAAACAAAGCTAGCGTACGTTCGCGTGACAAATAACGACGGGATTTGATATTTTCGTGTCGCGTTCTCTGATAAATGTGCAACAGTATAGTTTTAAAATCATGTTTCGCATACTTTAAACCGAACCGGGATCTATGTTAGATATGTGATGTGTCCAGAGATGGAAATAGAAACAGTTGCGTTACATCCTTTCAGTAAGTACCGAATGACTCTGCTTTCACTGCCTATCACTAAATACTTACAAAAACACATCTTCAAGCACTTTGGTGTTGGCTTGCGCATTGGTTTATCATCTGATACTATAATTATCCGTAAGACCAGGTGTTCTAACTCACCAGAACAAGATTTAACTCGACCTTTCTGGCGGGCGCAGGCACGCCATCATTCGATTTCACTTTGTGTCATGTAGAACAACACGCTTGAAACACCGTATCAAACGTTGTCTGTTGTCTGATCTGATCCCTTTTTACAATACATTGAGTTTCTTTTGTATTAAATTCTTGTACGAATAGAATAGGTCTAACTTTTACTCCTGTGTTTCTCTGCATGTAAAGACCATTCTGGAACACCAGAGAAGCGGAAACAATGTCATCATCTGAATACAGCTTAACTCGTACAGTTACAAAAAACAGAATAAATAGAATAATTTATTCATTTTATGTATGAGAACCATGATTTTCGTTACATCTAAGCATACACATTAAATCTCACAAAAACAACTCCGTTCCTACTCTTCGAATGCCTGCACATAGCATCGTACACTTTAACTCCAGCTGAACGGTGCGCTGAACGCAATGGCTTCAGCTGAAGAAGTTCATCATAATATGTTCTATCGGTAGCAAATCATCTCTACATATCGTTCATACCCTAAGCTCTACATAACTACATGGTAAGGGTCAATAAATAGTGGTAGTCTTGAACCGGATCCTGCGTCGTCTAGAACCGACCGCGCACCTGATTGATCCAGTCAAGGTAGTGGGCAACCTTTACGTACACACCAGGCACATTAGCTTGTCCACAACCGATGCCCCAAGACACCACACCAACCACCTGCCATACACCGTTCCGTTCACATACCAATGGGCCACCGCCGTCACCCTTGCACGCATCCTTGCCCTCTTCTCCACCGGCACAGAGGAATCCTGGGTTCAGGTTGTACGAAAAGCCGAGCCGGGTCTGGCGCAGCTGATTCTGACACTGGTAGTGATTGACAATCGGTACGTCCACCTCCTTCAGGATGTTCTGGTACTTGCCGTAATCACCAAACGCGTCCTTACCCCAACCGGTAGTCCAGCAACGCTGTCCGGAGAAGTCGGTAAGCTTGTCCGGCAGACAGGCAGGTGCAATATGTGGCGCACTGGTAAGATCCACTGGACGGTCCATCTTCAGAATGGCCAAATCGTTGTCCAGCGTACCAGCGTAATACTCCGGATGGACCTGCACCGAGATTACATCCCGCTCGATGTACGGGTAGAACTCAACATCGTGATTAACGTCCCATTCGCCGAGTCGTACGCGTAGATCGAACCCATTGTACCTGTTGTATGAGGAGGAAACAAATTCCAGTTAGTATGTATTGGTCCCACATAAGGAGGTTCTTCTGCAAACTTACGTCTTCACACAGTGAGCTGCCGTTATGATGTACAGATTGTCAATCAATGTACCACCGCAGACGTACACTGACTCTTTCGGGTCCTTCTTCAGGATAGCTACCTGCCACGGGTATTCACCGAACTCGCTGTCCCCATCGACGTAAACCGGGTTCTTGATACGTCCGTTTATTCCTTGAGCATTTCTTACGCCACATTTGCCCAGATTCTGATTCGCTGGGTTACGATATATCGGTCGGCGACAGCAAACCTGACGTCCGCTACACTGCTGCTGCTGCTCCTGCTGCTGTTGACCCGGCCGTGGACCATAGTATGCTTGTCTCTGTGGAACAAAGAGAAACATTAATCATTTTCTCAACAAGATTAAGCCGCAGATCCGTGCATCCGTTAAGCTGTCGTTATGTTTTTGTGCTGTGTGTTTTGTCACCTAATCGTGTACCAAAAGTCTCACCATGCCGTGCAGAATATAACTCTCTGCATCAGTCAGAAGTACATCATCAATTTGCCGCCGGTGCCGGTGTGCCACCGTTACGTACCTTTTCCGTGGAGAAAGATTTTTCCTGTACCGAGGCGGATTCACCCGTCGCTTCAACCTGCTTGAGTGCGGTTGCCACCATTTCTTGATCGGATTCCAGCGTATCCGGTACCTCGACGTCCGTTGCCCGTCGCCGGCGTCGACTGTTTGGAAAGCTTATCGTATCGCTACCCTCCGAATATCCCGGTGCCGGTGTAGGCACGTTCTGGGTCGGAACGGAGGAGGATGGAAGTCGTACAGCGTTAGATTGGTCGGCATATTGTCCGTTCGCATACTGATAGTTCTGGTACTGCCGACCGTACTGTGCTCTGTTTGCATTAATGTCGTTCGGTGCATTCTGCGGATAGACGGACTGGTACTTGAAGTTTCCAGCCGGACGGTAAGCATTGGTACTGTCACCAGCAAAGGTCACGTTCGTGCTACGTCCCAACTCAACATTGTCATAGTATTGGGTATCTTCACCGTTGGGTTTCACCACCGAGGAAGCATCCCGGAAATAGGGAGGTCTTGGGCCAAATGCAGGTGGCCCATAGCCAGGCCCAATTGGGCCCCCAATATGTGGCCCGATCGGTGGCCCACCAAGAAACGGTTCATGCCCTCCGACAAACGGAGGTGGTCGATTAAAATGCCCCGGTCCGGTGTAAATCGGACCCGGTGGCTTGGTGTAGATAAGCTCCGGGTGACCACCGTGACCGAAATGTGGAGGTTTCGAAAGGATTGGCCCGTCAATGTACGGTGGAGGTGGTCCATGCACATGATGAGGATGATAGATCGGCGGTGGTCTAGGGTATCCACCGTGGTGCGAGTGGTAATGCTCATGTTGATTGAACACGTGGTATATGTTTTGCTTTTTGGCCGCCAGCAGACCACCAATCTTGTGCACAATGTTTTCCGTCGGTGTGACGTGCAGGTTGACCAGCGGTTTCAGCACCTTATCACCGTACTCGTCTTTGGTGACCTGGAGCGACACCAGCGGGTTGACGTTTACCAGTCCCAGGTTCAACCCGTTCGCACTGAGCGATCCAAAGTAAGGATTCGGCGCCGGATGGGGACCGTACGGGTTGAGCGGATAGCCGGATGGGTACGGCAAACCGAACGATACGCCAAAGGTGGGCACTACTTTCTTGTCGCCACCACTACCACCACCTCCCAACCGCTAAAATAATACAAAATGAAATTGAGGTTCATTTGAAAGAAGGGACGCGTGACACCATACAAAGCACACGCACATACGAAAGCGGACACACTTACGCACGCCCACACATAGGCTGTTCCGTCGACCGGTTAATAGGCAAGCGCAAGCGTTTCCCATTAAAATCCCGTGCCGCACGGCGTCTATGAGTGCAGGAGAGGCGTTCAGAGAATGTGTATAATCGTTTGAGTGTGTGTTTGTTTTGTGAATTCCTTCCGACTTCCAGTGGTGAGTTTCGCGAACGAGATCACTCAACCGTTTTAAAAGCTCCGATCCTTTAGTGTACCAGCAATTGTTCTTAGCTGCGCTTCAAGTGGATCCTTTGTCTTGGGTTGGGTAGGTTTGAGCGTAGTGGTCAAGATCAAGAAGTAAGTAGCCTCAGCTGTCCTTCGCACATATCGGTAGGGTTCCATTGCACAACGGGGTCCAGTTTTGTAGTACAGGAAAATATCTCTCCCAGAATTCTCTGAGAACTTTAGGCGATTTTGGGCTTTGGTCGTGTTGTGTGATCCAGTGAAGGAAATGTTAGGGAGTTAAGGATTAAGGGTTAGGGTCGTGGGTCTAGGCCAATGGTCGTTTGGTGTGTTTATGTTTGTTTTATGCGAGCCGAACGGAACGGGGTTATAATGGAATTTTGAGCTTTCAGTAGTAGTACTAGTAGTAGTAGAAGTTTTGGTTAACAGTACCAGAAATCTGTCAGTGACTGATCGTGTGATCTAACTTACCGGTTCAATGTTGACCTTATCCGTGGCCTTGTTTGATTTACTTTCCGCTGCTTCACGCTTGCTGATCTTCTTGGTCTTGGTCTCCGAATCGGCCGTTGCATTCTTTGGCACGCGCACCACTGTCATCGTACCGTTTCCGTCAGTAATGACAACCTCATCGGCTGCAGCTTCAATGTCGGTCTTCAGATTTCGAGGATCAAGCGGCAGAATCAGATCGTCCTTGCGACCAATCACATCCTGGGCCGGGCACTGATCGTACGGCACGCACACGCAATCCTCAATACCATTTCCGTTGGCGAATTGGCTATATTGTCCAGAGGTTGAACCAAATTGTCCTCCGTTCGAGCCAAACTGTCCTCCGTTCGCTCCAAACTGTCCTCCATTGGATCCAAACTGTCCTCCGTTCGCTCCAAACTGTCCTCCATTCGATCCAAACTGTCCGTTGTTGTATTGGCTATACTTGCTGTACTGGCTATTGCCGGCATACGTCCCTAGACCGTTCGAAGCGGCTGGTCCCTTTACGTTCAATTCTTTCTTGTATAGCGTCGGATTGGAGGAGTGGAAACCTCCAGCATTTCCAGCCTGGTAGGTACCAGAAGACTCCCCACTGTACAGTGAATTACTACCGAACTGAGCGGGACCCTGGTTGTACAAACCACTTTGACTGCTTCCCGAACCGAACGAAGAGGAAGATCCTTCAAACACGGGTTTCGATTGGGAGGCGTACACCCCAGACTGTCCAAAACCATTGTTATTGTTAACACCCTTCAGCTCTTTGTAATCAAAGTCAGACCCGGCTAAAGGCGAGAAGCTGCTGCCAGACAATCCCTGAGATCCGTAAACGCCTCCGGCAGAGTACAGACCATTGCTACCGCCAGAATTGAATCCGGACGAGCTCGATCCACCAACGACAGCAGTGCCACTCAAAATCGAAGCCGATACTGGAACGGGATTATTCACAACGACCGTTTTCGTGTCAGCAGCTCCATCGATATGGTGGTAATGATGGTGAATGTGTTGCTCCACTGGTTTTACCAGTGGTCCATCATTGATTACAATTCCCGGCTTCGATAGAGAACCTTCGTAGATCTTATCCCCGGCTCCGATCGGTTCAAAATCGAACGGTGGCGCATCGCCTTCGTAGATCGGTCCTAGCGGCTTGGAAGGATAGGCCGAGGCGTAGCTCGGACCAGCGAAGGAGTTCGGCGGTCCATTGAAGGGTGGCCGCTGTTGGTATCCAGAATAGCCGATCTTGTGCTGTGCTTGGTTTGGCACGGGCATCGGTTTCGGTGGTCCATATGGGCCCTGGTGCTGGGGCTTCGGTGGAAGAGCTTGCTGTGGTGGTAGCGGTGGACGTTGGGCGTACTGTTGCGGTGGCAGTGGAGGACCTCGTACCGGTGGCCTAGGACGGGGTGGTTGCTGCTGAGCGTAGATCGGATAGTACGGTCGCTTGCCTTCAATCGATTCACCACCTTCGCATTGCATCAAACCGAGCGAACACAGCTTGTCCTTGATGATGTTACGTGCCTGAGCGTCGTCAGCGTTTTGCAGTGCGTCCTGCACCGACGGATCACTGTACACCTCGTCGAATCCTTCGAGGCTGCGTCCTTGGCGACCGCTGTCCAGGATAAAGTTCAGGATGTCCTCATCGCCGACCTCGGTGACGTTCTGCTGGGCAGCGGGTAGAACTCCAATGTCTTGGCGCTTCTCGCGCACTTTGTCTTCTCCCTGCAGTCCGTCCTCTAGCGGTAGCCAGCCCCATTCATCAGCACCAATGACAGCAACCGCTGACAGCACTAGCAGAAGTGCTGTGGATCTAAACAATCTCATTGTAGTGGTTCAGAGTCTACATCAGCACCAACCGAAAGAAAGAAAGAAAGAGAGAAAACCAATTACACACTGTGTCCAGCTTCCGGATAAGGGTTTCGTACAGTGTATATCCGCCCATTTTACTTCCGAATAGATATTATTACCCGACTGAGTAGCTACGGCTTCAATCGGTGACTTTGTTATTGTGGTTTCCAACTGAACGCCATTACCTAACAACAATATTCCCATCTCACACACTCTCCACTGCATCACGATTGCTACGCTAGTGCGGTAATATTAACATCTCACATAACTCACCGTCTTCTCTTCCTGTGTTTCTTTGTTTATCCTAGCGGCGGCGCTCCATGACTCGAGAGCTCAACCGTTGCTACGGCACGGTACACGTAAAATCGAAAGTGACCGCCAAGCTCGGAAGTAGCGAAGTAGTGTTTGGTCGTCGAATTATCGGCATAAATCAACTGGCTGGCGGAAGACCCACCGAAGAAAATGGCTGAACCGAAGAGCAACCCAAACAAGCAGGTACGTACGATCAATCCACCTGGAGTCTACCTAGCAAGAGCTTTCTTCGTTTCGTTGTACGTTTATTGAACTTGACATTGTCGATCTTGCTGGTAATCTTATGGGCAAGATATGTGTAAAACATTATCATCGTTACTCATTGTTTTAAATATTTCTAAATAGATTCAATGTTATGTATATCAACAAAACGCTTTCGAACACACAATTTTATTCATTTACCTTCCCTTTCATGATTAATGCAAATGTTTAACCCCGGAAATCTCATCTTGGGGGTTGGGGTTGATGTGAAACTGTGTGACCCTGATACCCGAACCCGTACGATGCAACTTCCTTTCACTAATTCTTCGGAGCCACAAAGAAAATAGTTTGCATTTTGCACACAAAAGGCCACCACAAAGAAGCAACCCACAAACCGACCCGGTTGCTCTTGTTGCTTTCCACCTGGTGGCTACATTAGGTATGGGACACCACGAAACAATCACCTTTCTTTCGCAGCGAAACTCTCCGTTTCGATGCGCTTCGCTTACGAAATTCATCTCACGCTACACCGGGAAAGGTGGTGGCCTCGAAAAAGGGTTTACCAGGCGCTCGCTCGCTTTGCTTACCAGCCGCAACTGGGGAGTGTGAAGATGTGGTCCATGTAGCGAACACGCTTACCCCCATTACAGCGGCCACGGTGAAGACGAGACGCGCGTAGTGCTTCACTGATTTTTGCAACAGCTGGAGCTAAGTGGAAAAGGTGAAAAAGTAAGCACCGATGACGATCGTGTACAAACAGGAAGAATCGTTAAATTGTGCACAACCAAAAAAAAAAAATGTACCAGCAAAGAGGCGACTTTTACTTTCGCAAACCGGCGAAAAGTATGACTTTGTCAGCGTGTGATTATCATTGCCAGAGTGTAGGAACGGAACGCTTGCTTGAACCATGAATGAACTTGCAGTATGTCGCTATATGGACAATTAACAAACAGCAGTCTGTTTTTTCATCGCTGTTTACATTCGGATCCGGAAACGTCAAAACGATCGTGCTATGTTACCGGCGTACGTTTATTTGTCGAAAATGTCGACCAAGATTAACGACCGCGGTTCATTATCTTCCGAGCTAAGGAATGGTCCCCGTTAAGGAAGGTAGTTCCACTCTCACTCTCATCGTAACTGCCATCGTACCATTGTGGACGGTCACGAGAAATGAGGTCGTGTCCTCCCGTGTGGCGTCATGGCGTCCACCGTGTGTCACATTCGAGTGTGCAACGACGCATTGCATAATCTGCAACCAACGCACACTGTCCCGCGCACCAGATGATCGCGCGCGAATTTGACTACCTCTCACACTCTCGCATCGTTTGTTTGTGCACAATTCCTTTTTTTTTGCTTCCATGACTTCAACGCCAACGCCTCAAATCGGACCTTTCAACGGGTGTTTTTTTTTTTGGTTGGAACCACTTCTTACCCTCCAGTTCTCGTTAGGTTATTGGTGCCGGGGGTGGGTTTTGTCGCGTCTTTATTTGCGTGAGATTTTGCTCTCGGTCTTGAAGGCGTGAATATGGAAAAGTGAAATTGCACGGATTGTTTATCCGGCTGTGTAGTTTGGTGCTGCTGTATGCGTGTGTTTGGTGATGTTGTACAACTTTTGCCACAAAACCCGCGTGTGGGTGGATTTGTCCATCGTCTAGACGGGCTGCTAAAACAATTACGAAATGTGCTTTCTTCCAAGACGCAACATTTTATGAAATATTTAACAAAACTTTGCACAATATCGCAACTTCGAGGAGGTAATAAGAAACACTTTTCTGACTCCCGCAAGCTGTCCGAGTTTAATCTTTATTTTCTTTCTCATCTGCGGCCTGTAATGAAGTTACGTGAAGGATGAAAATGACTCCGTTTTGTTTGTCGCAATATTCGCGTGACGGAGCGAGTAACTGTGTTTGTCTCTGCACCATACACTACGCCCGTGAGCCGAAAAGGAAACAGAACTGGGCGCGTATGATGAAAGTGTTTCCGACGCTATTGGTTCGGAACAACGGATTTGCATACAATGAGCTCACCGGGAATCTTGCACAAAACCATAAAGAGAGACGCGTTCATAAAACTTTCTCGCCGAAAGAGATATGAAAGTGCCGTGGATGTTGCTGATTAATGTAGGCATGGGGGGGGGGAACTTTTGGTGTTTTATTTTATTAGATCACCACTTACGCTCGCGTGTTATGTAAGTCAGCGAGGTGTAGCAAATAATTAGAGACATTTCACACTTGAAAAATTGGTGCAAATTTGCAAGTGTCTGTTGACAGTGTTTTCTTGTAGCTTATAGTTCACACTATAACAAGAAGGCTCACTAACGAGTTGTTTGTTTAATCATTTATTGAACTACTGTTTTGAACAGTAATCAATAATGATTAGTGCACAAAGCAAAGCTTCTTAAGCATTTATTTATTCAATGAAACACGTTCAACAAGATTATATGTTTACAAATGCTTAGCGTTGAAATGCATGGTATCCAAACTAATCGTTTCGAATAGTTCTGGAATCGAAATTCTTCAAAGTTCATAGAACCTTGGCAGGCATCCTAAGACGCAGCCATAAAACTTTCCCTCTCGTTTTATTGCATTCTCCCTGTATGATCATCCCTAAAGAATGATTTTCTCTTCCATCTGTTACATTCTGAAGGGCGTAGCTTCAGCAAACGATCATTAAATCTGATCGACTCGTTTAATCTGCCTCTCATAGCGTTACCGTTACAATGAACCCTTCTCCGTTTGTGTGACCATTGTTAGATGAAAGCACTGTTTCTTCGTAAGAAAAAAGACTCCGATGCTACCATCGAAATCACCAGAACGAATCGAACTTATCCACCGGTTCGTTTATTTTCCTCTGTCACTAACCTTCTTTATGTGTCTGTTCCACTGGTTGCCACTAAACTCCTTCGGCTCGACAGTTTCGTTACGCTGCAGCGTTTTTAAACACAGCAAATTATTAACCACACGATTCGTTACTTTAATCACTCGTGCTCCGGTGGGCCTCACTCTTGCTAAGCATGCACTCCAAACTCTCACTCTCGTCTGTCGTCTCGATCGTTCGTTCGTATTAATCCGCAGATCACAAGCTGGCAACTGTTTTGTACCCCGACCAATGCAACACTCGCACACTGCTTCACTGCTTTCACTGCCGAATGCGCTCTACCATTCCGGCCAAACTTCACAACTCGAACTGACTTCGGCCAACGCCAACCGGATTGTTTTATAGAACCCCACCGCCAGCGCTAGGGTGGGCTCCCGCAAGATCGAGATCCCTCCCCAGCCAAGTACAGCCGACGCAAGGTTTGTTTACCTTCCTCTACTCCTACGATGGGTGGTAGTTTGGTTGGCTGCTCACACCGGACGGTTGTCCCATTCGGGCCACACCAAGTGCACACCCGAACGGGACCCGGTTACAAGATCCGCAACCGAAACTAAAGAAAAAGGAGGTGAAAAAATCCAAAAATTACCGTAACCAAAGAAAGCAGGCTCTAGGGGTTGACAACAGACGGGGAAGAAGAAGCGGACGTAAGGAGAGGAAAACTTCTGCAGAGGTGACCACAGAGGAACGCACACACTCACCGAGCATTTTGAACCCGTGTATGTGTGTCTTTGGTGCGTTGGATGAGCTGAAAAATCTTACTCATCGTTAGCACGGAACCAGCACCGGAGATCTTGTCGGGCTTTTTGAATGTCAGATCGATCGTACGCGCGGAAAGAGTACTTTCTCTTTCACTTCCATCTCGCCAGCTGCTGTTGATCAGCATCCGATCGCTTCTTTACTACCTCGGGGGCAAAGGGAACGACGATCCTTTGCAGTGTGCAGGGTTTATTGACATCATGCACTCAACACCACCAGCACACGTACAAAGAGGGGGAGATCGAGGGGGTATGGGGGAGAGTATGGGGTGGAATATTACGCTACATTTTGTCTTGTTTTTCCACTCCTCTCTTACGGGTTGTGTGCTTCGAATCGACAAAAGTTGACCGCGTGAACGTTTTGTGCGTTCGTGGATTACATGATCGACACAGTAGACACCGGAGGAGGAGGAGGGCGGCCATGAGTCATCGTCGGTCGTACGTCGGGACGGTGAAAAGTGAGCCATTTCCGAATCGCGCGGATCGTATGCTACCGGGATGACTTCAACAAAAATTGGGGTTTCGCGCTTTACCCGGTGCGTTGAAGTCTTTCGTTTCGTTGATCGAGATGGAACCGGACGATGAAACTGACCTACAGAGCACAGTTCCGTCTGTTGTTGTTACCATTTGAAATGGGTTTTAATTTGTGATTTACAGTGTTTCGGGCTGTTGACAGACTGATTTACCCGATGGTAGTCTTTAATACAGTAAATATTGTCAATAGATTTAAGCAAAATTCAATGCTTTTGAAGACCATAATATGAACGCTGCAAACGCTCCAAATAGCTTACCATACTATGATTTTGTTGACAAATTGATTTAATGTATTGTTGAAGTTTTTGAAGCTGTGCTAAATATTTTTTGTAATGAAAGGTCCAAAACTTATTCTTTTGCTCGTCGAGTCGTCGTCACCTTGACTCCCGGATGTTCGATGCAAATCCTTTAAAACCATGCAGCTTAAAGCATAATTGCTATTAAACGTACCATGCACAAGTAAACCAGGCCCTCGGTGTGTTGGGGGAGTATGTGATTTTTGCACCGTTGTCTTTCCATTGGTGTCCCGCGTTAAGCTTACCGCACATGACATGGTTGGCTTTCGCTCGGGTTCGTTTGCTCCGTACGCAAGGCAGGAAGGATTCAAGCCACAGGGAACCACAGGGGTTATGCAATTTACGACACAGTAATAAGGCCAAACCATTGCCCATCGGCCCTGAGAAGGTTTATTGGCGTGTCTGGATGTAGATGGATGGCTGTCTGGTTGCGGTCGGCAATGTTTTGCAGGCGGAATCTTGTCTTCGTTTTGCTTCTCTTGTCACCGACGACGTCATGCTTGCTGCTGCCAGTTGATTATTTTTATCCCCGACGTCATGAAGTCGACCGTGTTGGGAAGGTTTTATGTTGTGTTCGTGTCTTCAAGAAAGTGAAATTAAATTTTGCTTTATGAGTTTTTCATTGCCGTTTTGCTTGCCTTTCTATCTAGATGCTTTAAATGCATATTTAAAAAAATATACAATAATTAAATCTCTTCATGCTTCATCTATATCTTTTTAGTAAAACGGACCATACAAGCCGGATACAAATGGAATCGAGGCCAATCGACCGAACGCATTTGAACTGAACGATTCGGTGCAATGCACAACAACCCTTCTCCGGTTTCGGCTTGCACATAGTGCAGCGAGGGTGTTATGCTGCCACTCGATTACCAGCACTAAAGCAATAGATGGGATTTTCCACCGTGTTTTCGTACCATTACAGCAGCCATAACGGCATGTATCATGTTCGACCCCGGCCGGCAGTCGCGTGTTGAATTGTTTTGATTTGTAAGAAGCTTTCTGGCTCGGTTGTTGGGTTTTTCCCGGCTAAAAATCTTTCGTACACACCGGCACCGTGGGCCGGCTTCGGTTCGGGATTGCATAACACGGATCTGGTTGGCGTTCATTCATAAACTCTGCCCCACAAACCGGAGCTCTCGCGATGGGCTCGCCGTATGTTTGCCGTTTCGATGAGTTTCCCTTTCTTTCGAATTCATTGGCGTAAAATGCCACTCTAAGGTGCTATTTCGAGAGTTCCACGAAGTCGCAAATGTCTGCTCACGGCGGATGTGTACGTTGGTGGAAGGGTGGCGATGTTCATTGGGGCCATTCCCCCAAGGTTTGCCGGTCGTTCTGCGGATTCGGTTTAAGAAATTCTGTGCCGCTGGAATTCCCGACGATTACCTTCGATGCTGGATTCGGCTTTGGGAGAGACTGATGCCTGCAACCGATGGCCTCAATTGAACCTTTCCTCCGTTGTCTACCGCAACAAGGAAAGTATCATCATTTCCAGTGGTTAGAGCAGGCACGTTTCTGCGGTCGATGGTCACGTTAGTGAATAACTCATCAGCACCGCAACGCATCCATTGTGTGCGCTGGATGTTTTTTTTTTGTTGCTGTTGCTATCCTGTCACACGTCGCGGCCTTCGAGATTCGAATTTGTCGCGTTGATGTAATAGCGTTTGGTACGGCAGCAGGTACGGTTTGTTTACTGTCCGGGGTGATAATATGCGTGATTAATATTTTACACATGCGTCCGGCACCGAAAATGGACAAAATTTTTGACGTCATCAAGCCTGGAGTAGCTTGTTGAAAACTGGAGTAGGTCTTTGGGGTGATTGTTTAGTTTGCGGTGCAAGTATCATCAAGGTCGGCGCGATGAATGGTTTGTTATGAATAATCGTCCATAACTTGAAGAATCCTGTGTACTTAGTCGCGGTTGAAAATCATAATACAGGGTCTTCAGTCTTCTGATTTAGCGTTCAAGTCACTGGCAGCATTTGGTAGGACAGCACGAGTTGGTTTGCAGAATGCTGTCACATTTAGGATAACGTTTGCAGATGATAGTGCAGCAGGTTCAGGCTGCAATCGTGATATCATCTGAGAACGTTACACTAAATGTTTTCTATTCGTGTGTTGTTATCTAAAAACTCTTCTAAATTTACACGAATAATTGTCTAGCAACGTTCTTAATAATTTATGTTCTTTTAAGCATTTAAGTGTCACCTACATTGAGAAAAAAGTTTAATCATAAATTGACAAACACATTGTATTCTAGCGTCGTTAAAATTTTTATTGCATCAAATGTATGTGTTTATTGAAAAAATCCCCTGTCCCTTACGTTTAGAGCCAGGACAAGACGAAAAGTACAAATGAAAAATTCCTTGTCACCACATTGACTTGCATCCTCCGCAGCCGGCTGCTGCTACACTCCACTGGTCTTTACTGTGTTACTTACAATTTATTCTATTAATTTTATTTGGCCGTCCAACCCTGGACCCCAATCGCATTGGCTTCTGTTGAGGTGTATTGTGTGGGAGCTTATATCTGTCACTGTATGCATGTGCGTGTGTTTTGTGTTGATAGATAAACAGGTTTCTTAGCTATTAGCTATTGCAAATGTCCAAAACCTACAAATATACGCGATTGGATTAAACGCTGTACGACAAACTTGCGTGTAGTGTGCAGTGTATGTATGACAAACGATAAAAAAACTGAATACAAATTCACATTTAAAATCGTTCTAAATCACACACCCAATTCACTTCCCTTGCGATCGATTGTGGTTGTGCCTTTTGTCTGTGTGCGTGTATGGTTTGTCCAGATGTGTACCCATCGGCTTAATTATTCTAAAAACTTCAACTGCAGATTAGAAACACGCGTTTTGCACCATTTCTTACCTACGCTATAAGTAGTTGCACTCGTTTTCGATGATTCACTTATCGTTACGTCTATTCAATGTTTTTCTTCAATTGTACTGCTCTCCTGCTAGCAACTAACTGTACGCTGGTATCGAAACTTGGTTTATTGCGGACATTCAAGGTTTGCGTGTGGTTTCAATATTTTTAGTGCATCTTTGTGTGTCTCTGTGTATCGGAGCGGCGTTTTTACGAGAAAAGTTTTTACTTTTTGAATTTGAATGAACGTTGAGTGGTTTGTTCCTTAAAATCTAAAGCGTGTCCGTGCGCTGAGATAATAATTTGAAACTTATACAAGAGTAAACGTTGTTTTTTTGTTGTGTTGCTTTGTTTTTCAAATTCTATCTAAATGGAACGAACGACAAAGAATTGAATGGATCGTGGAATATGGAAGATGAGGAGGAATCGTATTTGTTTAAGCATTCCGGAGCACTTGTTACGGGAGAATAGTGGTGGGGAGTTGAAGCGAACCGGCACACGGTTCTTCTAAAGTTAGTTTCTATTTTGGCATCTTTTTTTTGCAAACGAACCTTCTCGTTCGAATCCATAGGTCCTCGCCCACCAGGAGCAAGATTGTGGTTAATCATCTCGGTTCTATTTCGGGGTCCCTGGAAGCATTGGTCTAGGTTTTCTGTTCGGTTTGGCCATTTGGAAGATACGGAACGATTGGGTTCGTGTTTACCGGAGTGGTGCATGAAGGATAGTTGTGCTGTACTGCGTTAAGATTCTAAATTACACCTTAAGTAGATCGTTCTACAAAGTACGCAAAACTAGAGCATCACTGGCAGAATGGGTTTCGCTACGCTAAGAAACACTAGCACGCCTAATGCCAGTGTGGTTGAGGTGCGCCGAAAATGTGCCATCGGATTGGTCGAGTGCGCTTTGCCGGTGTTGCAGAGCGACTTCTCACAGCAGCTAGTGCAGGCGTACAGCTTCGTGCGTTCGCCTATAATTATGCAACCCGCTTCACAGCTGCTGATGCAACGCCGCTCGAGCGACCACAGCTTTGGCGTGGAG
>KZ062368.1:109785-132285 GCA_002091835.1 Anopheles maculatus
ATTCGGGACCTTCCATTACTGACGTCAGTTGCCAAATCAAACCGTGTGCTCTGATGCTCAAACATTTGTCAATTAAATGCCCCTGAAATATGAGACTTCCGGCATAAACGAACTCGTCCTCCAACACCGTCTCCCGTTGGTTCGTTTCTATCTCGGTCCTCTTATCGATTTATCATCATAAAGTTCGCGTATAAATTCGGTTTTGGCTGTGCTGTTACGAGTAGAGATTATATCGAATCGGCTAGCTTCATGCATGCCTCGTGTATGTACTGAATGAAGGACAGTAAATAACGTTTACTTCATCATCAACATTTCTTCATTACATCCGTGTCCTGTTGTTCCTTTTCACCACTGCACACACTCTCTTCTTTTTTTCTTGGAATAGGGTTAAGGGTCGCTAAAAATAAACTTTGATGAATGAAAGCTACACTTAAAAGTTTCCTCGGATGTAATTAAACGGTGCGAGACCGAGCTGTGGGGAACACAAAAATAGTGCTTACCACAATCGAGTTAGAGGCTATAGTAATAATGCGGCCCTAATGTTTACTATCACAGTGTTATGTGATATGCCGTTGTCAAAAATCGCTAACCTCTCCTCTTGCGTCCTTTGTTTTGCTTCGTGTCTTCCCAGTATCTGTGTCATACAGCACGCGGCTGCTCATTGTCCTACATTTGAGCATCCCGCGATTTCTCTTGCCTCGCATTTTCCGATCTGTACCCCCTCGCAAGGGTACAGAGTTCAGTCCAGAAGTGCGAGATCTTGCTATCTTCGTCTTACGTTCACGCGCGACACTTATCACTACAGCTGTCATATTAGTACGGGGATATACACAACCTCCCCCGTGTATGTTTTTTTTCGCATCACACACACACACACACACACACACATACGCATTCACTTACCATGCAGATAAATTCCTCCGGGTTACACTTTTTAACGTAGGATGCATTATTTCCGGACGACAGCTCGATACAAGCCTCCCCATCGTCGGTGGCATTGCATGAGTAGCACCAGAGATCATTAATCTTCTCCGTTGCAGCTGATGTCTTATGTACAGTGGTCGTTAGGTACTGCGATCGTCCTGCGATGGGTGGTGGTGGTGCAAGTGAAAGAGAAAATCAGTTAAAAGATAAGAATATTCCGCCACAGGAAAAAGTAGGAAAATTGTTTAACCTACAACGGATAGATAGAAATGAGAATATTATTTGTATGTAGGAATTTATTTAAAAGAATATATTCTTACTTAGTTGACAAAATAATAATCAAATGAAACCGATAAACGTTACAACGCCTCGAAAACCCCATTTCGGGTATAATGCTACATTAAACGTAATGCATAAATCATTTCATTAATTTATATTAACGCGCAGGATGCTTCAGTAAGGGTACCGAGATAGCTAAATCTAATCGTGATTTAATTAGCGTCACCACGGTCCGTTATTCGGGACCTTCCATTACTGACGTCAGTTGCCAAATCAAACCGTGTGCTCTGATGCTCAAACATTTGTCAATTAAATGCCCCTGAAATATGAGACTTCCGGCATAAACGAACTCGTCCTCCAACACCGTCTCCCGTTGGTTCGTTTCTATCTCGGTCCTCTTATCGATTTATCATCATAAAGTTCGCGTATAAATTCGGTTTTGGCTGTGCTGTTACGAGTAGAGATTATATCGAATCGGCTAGCTTCATGCATGCCTCGTGTATGTACTGAATGAAGGACAGTAAATAACGTTTACTTCATCGTCAACATTTCTTCATTACATCCGTGTCCTGTTGTTCCTTTTCATCACTGCACACACTCACTTCTTTTTTTCTTGGAATAGGGTTAAGGGTCGCTAAAAATAAACTTTGATGAATGAAAGCTACACTTAAAAGTTTCCTCGGATGTAATTAAACGGTACGAGACCGTGCTGTGGGGAGCACAAAAATAATGCTCACCACAATCGAGTTAGAGGCTATAGTAATAATGCGG
The DNA here is from genome assembly GCA_002091835.1 of Anopheles maculatus. Classification (NCBI taxonomy): domain Eukaryota; kingdom Metazoa; phylum Arthropoda; class Insecta; order Diptera; family Culicidae; genus Anopheles; species Anopheles maculatus. The sequence continues at coordinate 111,760 of KZ062368.1, forward strand.
CCCTAATGTTTACTATCACAGTGTTATGTGATATGCCGTTGTCAAAAATCGCTAAACTCTCCTCTTGCGTCCTTTGTTTTGCTTCGTGTCTTCCCAGTATCTGTGTCATATAGCACGCGGCTGCTCATTGTCCTACATTTGAGCATCCCGCAAGGGTACAGAGTTCAGTCCAGAAGTGCGAGATCTTGCTATCTTCGTCTTACGTTCACGCGCGACACTTATCACTACAGCTGTCACATTAGTACGGGGACATACACAACCTCCCCCGTGTACGTGTTTTTTTTCGCATCACACTCACACACACACATACGCATTCACTTACCATGCAGATAAATTCCTCCGGGTTACACTTTTTAACGTAGGATGCATTATTTCCGGACGACAGCTCGATACAAGCCTCCCCATCGTCGGTGGCATTGCATGAGTAGCACCAGAGATCATTAATCTTCTCCGTTGCAGCTGATGTCTTATGTACAGTGGTCGTTAGGTACTGCGATCGTCCTGCGATGGGTGGTGGTGGTGCAAGTGAAAGGGAAAATCAGTTAAAAGATAAGAATATTCCGCCACAGGAAAAAAAAAAAACTAGTACACTGCTGCACTAGACTGCAGATTCGATGCTTGCTATCACAAAACTTACCTAACTCGAGCAAGCCCATGAAGACGATTGCTATTATAATTGACATTTTGGCCTCATTCTGCAGTGAGTGTATTTCGGCAAGCAAACCGACTGCCGTGTCGCGTAGTACTGCCCACATTCGCTGCTACTAATACTGTTGCTGCTGCTGGTGAGCTACAGCGACAGCAAAAATGCGCCCGAATGTATGCTTGTTGCTTGCCACCTGACAAATTGCCCGCCACACCGTGCACGCGGATACTCCCGCAGGAAGGACGCTAGAGGTGACAGCTTTCGTGCGCTTTGTTACACGCGCTACATCAAGATAGGAAATCTTTTTACCGTACCTGCCGTACTCTAGTTACAGCTTATCCAAACGGTTCGCTTTGGCAGGAAGACGGTACTGCATACGGCTCGTTTAGAAATAACAATTCCACTTGCTCTACGCTAAATTCCTTCCAATGCACACTGCAAGTCTTGGCAGGGAAGGCAAACGACACGAAACTTAACAGGGCGACAAAATCAACACGACCGACCGTCACCCAGTTCCACGTCCATCATTAGGCAATGGGTTAGTTCTTTTTTGGTTTTGGTTGCTCCTTACTAGCGACCAGAACTGTTAGCACACTCCGGTTGTCTCTGAAGGGCTAGTCAAAACTAACCATCGAACCGAGAATTTCGTGTACACCGCAGAGTGCTAGCGAGAGATTTATATTTGAGATGCGTATGAATTTACAGGACACAGAGGGAAACTATTACGGGAAAGGAAATGTGAATATTGACGGAATCATGAACACCAGCCCACGAGTAGGTTCATTCGAGGGCAGGCTGTCACCTGTCACCCGAGCCAGCAAGGATACGTGGGCATGCGCGTGGAGTGTCTCGTTTGAAATAGCTGTTGAATTTCTTTGGAAAAAGAAAGAGTTGCGTAAATGTTCTAAGGAATCAGAAAGTCTTCAATAATCTCAAGAATTACCTAACCAAGAGACTATACGGTCTCCCAACGATTGGTTTAACTCGTACTAGAGAATACACATGAAAAAGTTGGTCCAATTTAAAATTAAGAACGATATAAAACATTCGTTGACTTGAAATTCTTTGTATTGTATTGCATCAAATATATCATTAAAACATATTCGGTTCTTAATCTAGGTCCAGAACATAATCTGGATGCTCTGATCACTCTGCTTGTCTCAATTACTTGTCGATGATATCTCTTCGAAGGTATTTTAACAGTAATTTGAGAAAAAAATTGAGCGAGGCAAGAGATTTTGCTTGCATTTTTCGCTAACACAAGATTTATATTTTGAGAACTTTTAACATCATTATAGAAGACGCTAAAATTGGAGCATATTCTCCTTTGTACTTACAAATGTAATTATCAAATGAACCTACAAGGTTAATTAAAAGATAAAGATAAACATCACAAGCAACAACTATCCTCATCCCACGTGAGATGAGTTGTCAGGAGTAATGTATGAGGCTATTTTTTTAGTTTCAAACTATTCAAGACAACAGTATGGGAGTGTCCACTAGCTGAAGCGGGTGGCAAAGTATGACGCACCCAACGTACGACTAATTCTACGAAAGCACGCATGATATGATGTGTTCTTAATAATGTGTTAAAAAAAAGTGAAGCTAAAAAAAGGAAAGGTTTATTTTCATTTAAAAAAATAAGCTCTGAACGTTACATTACAGTAATTACATCACGAACATGTTTTCCACATAATCAAAAAAGCTTATCTGTACAAAGGGAATCCCAAAGAAAAAAGTAAAATAGATTAAAGTATTAGTACTGTGGAAAACCTTTTTTTTAAACATATAAAATCATAACTAATAAACCAAATGTTTCAGGAACATTAAAACTAACATCAACAACACACTATACACAATCGGTGGGGAAAGGTGAATTAATTAAACCATCAAAAACACACCTCATCACGCATCGTGATTATGTTGTTGCCTCGTGCTTTTACTCGGTAGTTCTCCGCAGGGAATCACATTACATTCTTTTCAGCCCTCATTCTCTCCTTTTCGTCCCGCAGTTCTTAACCCGCCCGCCCGCCCAACAGGCCAACGGTCACAATTAGAACAATGACCTCATACAGCCCAAGGGTTGCTCATAAATTGTTTCCCCCTTTTCTTTTCGTGTGGTGTATGTAAGGGGCGTGCTGCAAAACGGGTGTAGAACCAATGGTCCACACCGTATGTCCGAACGAGGTCCGCTAATGTGTGTGCCTTAAACTTAAAGAAACTCTCGCTAACATATACCCTAGCACTGGTGCGTCCTTTGTGGAACTGAACCCACCGAAGCACGGAGCAAGCAGTGAATGATAATCAAGGAAAACTCAAACAAAAACATTACCCATTCCACATTTACGCACACATGTCGTTGGTGGTGCAAGGTGTGCCAAAGTAAATGTGCACTGTTCATTTCATCAACGTTTCTTATTTGCAACGGGATTAACATTTGCTACCATTTGCAGCAATTATCCTTCCACCGGACCGGAGCATGGTTTGCTGCCGGAAAACGCCGGTGAATTTTCCCGCCGTCCGGTTAGTTGTGTGGTCTTAGGCTGCGAATGTTTCTTTGCTGCGAGTCGCGAAAACCGAAGCTAAGAAATCGTTCGTGATCGTTTCGGGTGGCCTCATTCAAGGAAAAACGAGACCCTTACTTTTGCGACGACGGCGTTGGTACCGTGGTGGTGCGGAATGCCTTAAGTAAACGGTATCGAAGCGAAGCGACAAGCGACTGGGAGCCTTCGAAATGTGACTGTTCGGGTTTTCTTTGTTTTAAATGTGTAGGGGGCGAAAAAAGGCACATGGGGAATTGGTTGATTTGCATATTACTCACCAATACCAATGTCTGGTGTGTCTTGGCCAATTCCATGCTCGTACAAACACAGAAGGAATCATTCTTCGGCGGAAGGACCCTTTGCGATGTGATTGGTATGAAGTGAAGTTTTGCTTACACCAATACATCTCTAGTGGCTTCACTTGAAATCTCACACTAGTTACCGAGTGGTGTTCGCGAGTACTAAGAGTTGGAATAAAGTCTTGATAAAACCATTTGCGCTACCAAGGTGTATATTAAAAAGGTGTGCCTGTACTCTTTGGAATTAGAGGATCCTCGGATATAATCCGATCTACAACTAAACTATAAAAAGTTTAAACTAAGGCGTTTAAAGATCTTCTTTTATAAGACTATAAATAAGTTTTGAATACATCACCTATCTAATGCCCGTAGTCACCTTTCAATAATTCTTGAAATATGTTTGGTCTAATTATATTGTTAGTCTTATTTCAATGGAGAGTTAGATAGAATTAACTTGCAGTAGAATACTGTATATTTGATATCAGAATAATCTTCTGAAAATTATCATATCTAGTTAAGCATTCTGTCTGCTCATCGGCTGTGCAATCATAGATTTTACAACAAGATATTTTATTAGACCGATCTCCATTATTTGAATTAAATCTAACGTTTTTCTGCCTTAGTCAGTTTTTAATAACGTGATCAGGATTTTTTTTTCACTTTCTTAATTAATTAAATTCACTTTTAATGATCTATTTACACTTACCAAAACACACACGATGTTTGCGTACAACCCAACAATCACGCTTCATCCTAAAATTCTCAGCAAGGACTTAAAATCTACTCACGCATAGCTCACCCAGTTCCGTCTAGGGAAAGCCACACCACCTAGAACAACCCCACAAACATAGCTGAGATTGTAGTTGTACGAAGCGGGCCGTACATGGTTGTGTGTGTACCCCATTTACTTTCACCCCGTACAACTTGCATCGCGTGAGACCCTTAGCAAGCGATATCCTGCCGAAGGAAGGAAGGCACGCGCAACTGTTCCATCCCGCTTCTAAAGCAACGAAACGATGGAATTTTAGAACCCGAGCAGCTTTTACCCAAAACCCACACGGTGCTACGGCGCAAACATTCATTCAAGCGGCAGCCACGAACGAATCAACATCTTCGGAGAGATCCGCGCCAAAACCGTGCGCCCCCGGCCACCGTAAGGCACAGTGTGTGTGTAGAAGGACCTCCAGGAAGATTGTGCGCCGCCGATTGTGTTTGTCGTTGAAGGAGGTGAAAGTGCAGCAAAAGCAGTCGATTGTGGTTAAAATTTCGACACTATATTACACCGACACGGGTGCAGAAAATCTGCGATACATCAAACATCAGGTCATCGAGTTTGCAAAAATTAGTGTCGCGACTTTGTTTGCCGTGTGCCGTCGTGTCGTTGGTGTAGCCCGATTGGTTTGTTTGGTTGTTGAACCTGTTCCGTCCGGGGTTTGTTTGGTAGTGGTGTGCGGGCCTTGGGCCCCTGGTGTTACTCGTGGTCTAGATTCTAAAGTTCCCGAAACCCCTCAGTGACGTCCCAGTTCCAGTTTTGGTGTTTTTGGGTGTTTTTTTCTTTCGTTATTAGTTTCGTTATTGCCAGTTTCGGCTGCCGATCGCGCGTTGAGGCTGGTTCGGTCGGTTTTTTGAGTGCAAACGGCAAGGAGAAAGTGAAATTTCGCCATGGTTACAGTGTCGACGGGTCCGAGCCGAACCTTCACCCGGCTGGCACTGCTGCTGAGTCTGCTGTGCCGTGGGGGACTGGGCCGCGATCCACCTACCGTCACCATTCCCGACCAGGGCACGGTGATGGGCATGTACATGAAGATGTTCCGGACGCAGCGGGTCGTTGCGTACCTGGGCATTCCGTACGCGCAGGCACCGGTCAACGAAAAGCGCTTCACACCGCCGGTAGTGGACAATCTGCCCAGCTGGGAGGGAGTTAAGAATGCTACCAGTATGGCACCGCACTGTTGGCATATGCCGCGTGATACCCATCGAAGGCACAACCAGCTGTTTATGGAGTTGATCCGATCGGGAGACGATGGTGGAGGCGATGGCGGTGGCGAGCGACAGTACGATGAGGATTGTTTGTTCCTGAACATCTACATACCGGATTGTAAGTTTGGTTTTGGTTCGGTGGGAAATTAATAGTAGGACAAGAAGCGAAACGAGACCTCCGTCTTAATTCTAATGAAGCCGAATTGCTATGTGTATAGGTGGGTCCTTGTGGTTTGGACAGTCGAAGTTCCTTGAACTTTGAGACACGCCAATCAAATCAGAATCGACCATTTTCAAGAGTGTTTCGAGTGCGAGTCGTGATTCACGTCTAGAAATTTGAAGAAATCTTGATACAGGACGCGTAATATTCGCGTGCTTGAAGTAAATAACGTATCCAGCTCAGGGTATACTATCTGTTTTGTAATCTGTTGTGAACATCACATCACATAGTTACATTAATTGGTGAACTCTTGTGCCTCTAATCACTCCACTTTCAGTTACAGCTGTACAACAATTTTTGTGTGTTTGTAGTAAACCGCAAACAAAGCTCACGGTGGATCGAGTGACACACTTTTACATTTGAACATTGAACTCATGCCTTGCTAAGAGGTAGACCGCCATCTACACACACACACACCCTTGTACGTGCAGGTTCTTGTAAGGAAATGAATCGAGCGGGAAAACGGCCACATGCCACGGGACCGCAGGGAAATCATAAATCCCGCCGCCTTTGCCGACGCGCCAACATTCAACCAAACATGGTTGACAACATGGTGGACACCGTGGACGAAAAGGAAAAGGAAAAAAAGAAAACCCACAAGCACCGCCCAAGTAGCCAAGGTACCAGCCACGCCGGCCCGTTTTTCCTTGAACGGAGTCAAATTTTCATTTTATGGCCATTGACTTCCTGCTGCCAGCAGCAGCTCCGGAGCAGCCGAAGTAGTTTGTGGCCTCGTACGCTGCAAACGTATGATGGGACTAGGAAACACAGAAAGAAATATAAAAACGAAATCCAATGTTTTACTGTGAACGGTAGACTTGGAACGGACCATCCATGGAGTGTGTGTGTGTGCGGTTTGCTTCGAGGTTTGTTTGGTAACATTGATTTGCATTCCGCTTTCCCGTTTTGCCAGTTTGCTCTTGAGTGCACTTTTTAGTGAAAGCATATTTTGATCCTTGAGCTTTGGTGACATTTCCTGTGCAGCTGGCGGCTCTGTGCAGGTGACGGTTGGCACGACGTTGTTGGGCGCACCAACTGGTTTATTGGTTTTAGTAGCAGTGGTTGACTAACGTTACGCGTGGCGACCATAAATTTAAATGTGCATCAAAAATATGGTTTGTTGATGCATACTATTTGTTCAACCCAGCCTGGAAAAGAGTTATGACAATGTTGTTAATTTTTTGTAGGGTTGAAATATGAAAATTTGAAAAGAAAACACAAAAGAAAATTAATTTTTGTGTGAAACACACCAGGCGCCTCCATTACTGAACAAATTATTTATTTGTGAGCTTATTATAGGCTTAACAAAAGTTTCTTTTTTGAAGTTAAAGGAAGTTTTGTCCAGCGATTGAATATAATTTATTAACACTAGTGGTCATACTGGATTATGTAATGCTTTGCTCCCCATCGCTTGGAGTAGCATACAATCTCAGCCTTCGGTGGTATGCTGACTATGCGAGCGCTCGTCAACATCGCGATGGTCAGTTATCTCGACCTTAATTATCAAGGAAATTTATCAACATAATGCTAATCATCACACAAACTAAACCTACCTTCTACTACCTGTGAAGCATGCTGTTTCGTCGAGCACCACGCAAAGATGTCTGTGCACGAATGTTCCTGCTTCTAGAACTGATAACAATCTTGAGTTTGAGTTGTTGAATATATACAAATAATACGTGTAGCTTCTCTGATATTATAACCGTAATTATAGCTCTTCGAGTTGATGGTTAGGCATCAATTTGCAAAGATAAGCAATAATTTAATAATAAGCATGTCCACTATCCTTCCAACTCCACGTGTCTGTGCATGAAAATGAGTGTTTTTGTTGAGCTAGAAAATAGTTTCTCCTTCTTAAACATACAGACAAAAATTTGAGAAAGTGGATATTGAATGAAAGAGATAGAGAGAGAGAGAGAGAGAGAGAGAGAGAGAGAAAAAAAAAATGGCTATGCCTTTAAAAACAGCAAGCCTAATGGCCTTTTGGACAATTATTTCTCGATCGTTCGTCCAACCCTTCAAAGGATTTCTTTTAAAAGCAAAGCGACACGAAACACTTCAACCATTTCACACAATTAGGTCACACGTGTAAAATTCAAACAGGTTAAGTGTACAAATGGGAAATCAGTAAGGTCTCACTAATTTATACCTTTCGTGCTAGTTTGCCTTCGTGTGTGTCTCGGTAGCTAACTGAATATTATGCATTTTCATACATCATTATTAGAAGCATAATATTTAGTAAATAAACCATCACAGAGATTACAAAAAAAACACTAAAAACACTAACAACAATTCCTTGAAAGTTGAAAGCAACTCAAACCGAACAGTAAACAAACACGAACGAAACGAATACTATTGCAAAACCCAACGCATCTACCGAGCACAGGCAAAATTTTAACCTACATTTTGTAGAATGGCGATCGACGAGCCGAAGGAAAATTTATCAACAAAGCGAAACTGCAAAAACTTCGGTTCGCACTATTCTATTCAACTGTCAAAAGTGTCTTTCCTTTTCCACCACCGGTTTCCACCTGGTGTCGGTACACATTTCACGAACACTTTCGGGGGTTCCGAATGTAGGCTTGCTAGTGGAATTTATTCAAACAACACATCCATTTGCACACGTGCACACAGGAGAGAAACAGAAGAGAAAACAGAGGAATAGAGGGAAAACGGGAGTGTCGTCGGGTTCGAACACGTTGCTAGGGAAATGGCGGAACTGGTAATCGATTTCCATGTTGTGGCCAGGGATTGTTTTTCCTCTTTACTGCACCGTGCTGACGATGGGTTCTTTGTGTGCAGGGGTTCGAACGTTTTCCAATGTTTGGATACTAAAAATTCGGTTTACGTTTATGTGTGTTTGTGTGCTGGAATCAAAACAGAAATATGGATATGAAAGATAGCTTTGGAATAATATATTTATAATATTCTTTTTGAATGTTAGTTTTCGTTAAAAAAGGAGTTGATTTTAATCTTATATGAAGAAGACAGGGTAAAACTAATTCATAAGAATCCAGAAATAGCTGGCTAGAAAGAGACCATGCCAAGGACCACTATTTAACTCAACAACTCAATAACTTCAAGTGATCAACAACGACCGTTCAACAACTCTCTGGATCCAATTTTAGTGTAAATAATCTCAATGCAATCTTGTGAGGTACTTTCTAAATCGAATCGTATACTGATTTTGTTTCAAAAACTATTTATGTTCTCTGTTTACTTCTTGCAAATAGTTATGTAGGCCGTATTTGGGTAGATTACTTTACATTTACCTTTTCATTTATCTGCAATTTTTGCTGCATGAGTAAACAATGATGTTGCTTACTAATTACTAACTCTAACCTAAGTTGGGAATGCAGCAAAATATGAGAAGACAAGTCGAGAGAGTGGTTAATCTATTTATACACTTTTATTTTACTATATTTATACAAATTTTTAAAAGATTCCAACATTTTTAGCGTTCCAAATTGAACTTCAATACAGCAGTAGTGTAACCAATTGAATCTTGTTAATGTTTTTAATGGACAACAAAAATGGCTGCAATCGGAGAATATTTTCGTAAACTATTATCAAAATTTAACTACCGAATAAATCGAATTTTGACAAGTGTATTGCATACTTTGTGTAAGTTCTAGACATTTGTTTAATCAGTGTCTGTCCATTAAATCACCTTCTTATTCCAGATTTTCTACCAAAATGGGTTCCATTTTGTGCATAATCTCGAACGAACTTATGTAAGGAAGGGAACGGATTAGATGTATTATACAATATCGTTGATTAAGCTGTGACATAAAAAGGTTAGAAGAAACATACCCCGAAAAAAGGATGAAAACTAATCTTTGACATTGAACCTTTAGCTTTCGGTCAACCAGTGGCAGATCACGGGCAGTGGCATAAGTAATCGCATCAGTCGATCCTTACATCAATCAGAAGGATTTTCTTTTTTGTGCTGTACTCTTCAATTATGTACTTTTGTTGTTGTGTATGCTGGATTTATATAATTAACGTGCCTGACCCTGAACTCACCGTGGGTCAAAGCTTACACGTCTGAGTAGCGCTAATGGTACCGAAAAAACAAAAGAGACGCTGCAGATGCCCGAAAGCTGATTCATGCGCCCAAAAAAAGAGAAGCACACAAAACGGGCAAACACGCCTTTTCAGCATTTCTGTTCTGCGGTGATTTGTATAAATGAACGACCTCACGAGAGGGAGGTCCTAAGAGCGCGTGCTTTTTGTAGAGATATATATATGGGGTACGAGTCCCGGAATGTAACGATCGTAAAAATGGTAATAAGATCGCCCAGATTTACGACACGAACGGCTGCAATTACCCGATGGGAGAAGCTGTTGGGATGTTAAAAATGCTAAAAACCAAAGTGTTAATGCCGAAAGTAAATAACACATCCGGTGTACCTTAAGCTCCGAACCAACTTCCAATCCCCCGTGCGGTTGGGACCCGATTTAGTTGGATCGAATGTTCGATTGCAAGGTCAAACCTTCGTTACTGTGGGCTGTAAACTTTGACTTCTGCAACTGTATAACCTCCAAAGTATCCGGAGAGGGAGCGAGCGCTTCTTCCGATTGCTCCTTAAGCTTCATCCAGGTTGAAAACACGCACCTTTAGCGCCGTAATTGAATCTTTATCGAGGACCCTCCTCTAATGGGCCACTTCGATTTCTTAACCCGCCAGCGTTGGGGTCTTTGAGGTTCCAATAATTGAGCTGCCAAGTGAGCACAGACTGCCCGAACATCGTGCGTGCGTTTGTTCTACCAAACGCCGTTGTAATTGATTGTAATCGGTTGCGGTTTGGCGAAAGTTTTAATTTCTTTACAACTCCGAACCCTCTGAACGCAGCCGTCAGAAAGCGGATGTTTAGCGAAGCTAATTGTTTGTGCGTGAAAGACCAACTTTAAACCCAAGTTAGCTGCGGTTTGTGAAATGAGCACTTGCGCAACAAATCAATTAGATCAATCGGGGTTTTCGTTCAACGTTTGTTGCTCACCAGGCACCCTTTTTTGCTAGGTCCTGCCTTGGTAGGATCAATTCTACTGCTGCTGCTGCTGCTGCTGCTGCTACTACCATAAATAAACAAATTTTCTTTGACAGCCACAAACCCTTGACTTTCTCCCAACATTCGTGCATCTCGCATGTCGCAACACTTTCAAGGCTGTTCGGAAAAGAATTTAAATATGACGTGTACCTGTGCCCTGTGTCCCAGGAAAGCAAGGGTCCCATATGCATACTGTACTCTCTAGCAACAAAAATTACTTCGAAAACAATGTGTCTTTCGAATGGCGTTTTTGCCGCAAACCGCATGCCTGGAACGCGGTACAATATTTCATCGTTAACCTTCGACGAACGAATGAGCGTCACGATGGCTCATACTGACATTTATGAGATCCTATTAGACCTTCAAATTTATATGTGCTACTAAGAGTAATCGAAGTGTACACGGCAGTGGTGCTCGTGGCTACTATTCTAGAGCTTCCCCATGCTCCGGGTGGTGTTCGTCCTTCAACTGGATGAATCACATCCAGTTTCACCGTTGGGGAAAACCTCGTCGGCTGCACCTATAAAAATAAGATTACCCCGAAGGAACTTTGCCGACGACGGTCGATGTCGTGGTGTCGTGGTTTATCGGGCGCGTCACTGGTTTAAGAACGGAAGCATACAATTTTCCCCGAAATCGATATGCAAATCGGCAGGATTACATCGTTTAATGGTGGTACAGGAAAAACAAAGGCATACACACATACAAGGGTCGGTTTGGTGATGAGTGCTGGCTGGATGAATACGAATAATTTAAGCTAACTAACACGATTTAGTAGTATTTGAATTCATTAAACTAACATTAATACATCTGAGACTGTGCTGCACTGTAACGCGACAGGTAAAGTCCAGGCGAATATATTGGAATTTCAATAGACAAAGAGAGTAATACAGAGGGCTTCCAACAGGAACTACTAATGTTCTTCTGAACCCTGATCGGGATGAAGACAAATTAGCAAATGAACTCTTAAATTGATATGAATTAAAAAGCGTTTTTAGATCTTATGAGGCGACAAGCTTACGAGGTCTTACCCTGCAATTTCTGGATGTTTAAACTTGCTTTATCCCGAACATCTCATGCGGTTTTATCTCAAGGATCCGAACCTATCTTCCTGTTTTTGACCTTTTGGCGGATCCAGCAGAACTCATCAGACTAAATGTGTCGGTGTCATATATGATCTGGTGCACTCAGTTAACCTAATTAACTTATTTTATTTACGATTAGATCTTGATAGATTTGGATCATTTAGAGAAATAATCGATTAACCCGTTCAATCCCCCAGTCTTGAAGACTTGAAGATCTCGAATGCTCGGTAGAATTTCAAGATATGATTAATCCACCGAAATCTGGCAAAAAAAAGATTAATCAAGAATAATAGTCACTATCGTAACCAATTTATCGGCAAGTAATGATCATCTGCATGCCCATTACAAAGTGCGAAAATGGCAATACATTCAGCAATGACAGGAAGGCCATTAATACAGCCCCAACCATCATTCACTTACTTATGCGCCATCACGCTTTTCTACCCATGGGCCACATTTCATCGATGAAGCTACTAATTGACTATGAAATGACAGTTAATTGTAATCTCCGATAAGGGGCCATTTGCTATTTTGTCGCCCGGGTGAGAGTGGGCCTGCCCGTAATTTGCTGCCACACTACCACCAGCAGCAATATCTCTGTACGTACACATACGAGTATATGAGTGAAGTGAGGTCCGCCGAGACTTTTTCGTCCTGTCTATTACACGTCCTGCGCCCGTTGTTTAATCGCGTGACTAAGTTAATTGTTCTTCCACTTCGTTACAGCAGCATGTACACGGGGGCGAAGGTTTTCAATGGTAACCATCTAAGGAATGTAGGATCCGTTGCTTTTTTCTCCATCCACTGTTCACCTAGATGACCCCATGAATGACCCCCGTGTATAACTACTGCTTTGATACTAGCTTGCTTATATTGCCCGAGGGACAGCACTTGAGATGATTTTGTTCGGCATGACAGTTGCCCGGTGGCCTAATGGACGAACACAGTAGTACATGTAAATTGTGGGGATATCGCATGAGCATGTTTGACACTTAGAAATTGATATTCTTAGTCTATAAACATTTCAAGAGCCTAGTTCTCTTCTAGCATCAGGTTACTATTCGTATCTGATCTTTCACACGTCTACCACACATCCTGACCATCGCATGCATCCCACCAATCGAGCCTATAAAATGTTATATTACCGGCGGCAGTAACTGTCACCAAACTAGAACCTTCTTGGCACATACTTCACATATCTCCACAGTATTTGAAGCAGCAGTAAAACACTCACTGCCACAAGTTACCGAACGAGCACCTCACGCAAACATCAAATTCCCAAATTCCTTGGGGTGGAGGGCCCGTTAAACCGGCTCAGTTTGTTTGGATTTAAAATTCACCTCCATTAGCGTAACACTCACTACACTCGCTGGCTGGTACAGGACCCTCAGCACACGGTGGCGTATAATTACTGCCTGTTACGGAAATTGTCCCAAAATTGTGGACACCCACGGCAAACATCGTCCTGGTCAAACATTTACCTGTACGACAAATTCCTTCACCAGAAAGGGGTGCCAACTTGCGAAGGACACTGGCACAAGTTCCCAGTTTTTCGCAGTGTTGTCCGCAGTAGTTAATGAGTTTTTAATTTACAACACTCGGCGACCGGATCTAGGGACACTACCTTAATTTGCTGCTGGACACTCAGCATGTGTTCAGCTAAATGTTTTGCATGCATTGGAAGGAATTTTTGCTAAGTTAAATACTTGAGAAAACAATAATACATGTACTCCGTCGGGATCGGTGTCTTGAATGCTACACTTTGCGTACCACACAGCGGTGACGGCCACTCAGACGTAGGTGTCAAACGTAAGCCCTACATCAATATTTCAAGATCGGCCCGCACTGATAAGGAACTTATGCCTACGGAATCTAGCAGCTCCTTCCCGGCCATAGCTAGCGTGACGAGGCATCAGTTACAGCACAACCACAGCCACAATTGCTACAGCCCGCACCATCACCACCACACACGCACAGAGAGCGAGAACGCCAGCGTGGCCACTGTCGAGGTTTCTGCTGTCCCTTCTTCTTATGAAATTACCGGTGCCAGGAGCCTCGATTTCCGCCGGCATACGAAGTTCAACGAACTGGCGTCGGGCACTAGTCGGGCACTAGGTTAGTATTTGCCCCTGGCACTCTGGTACACACACCAGAGTCGTCCCCTCCACGGTTAGCATGATTTTGCAAACTCACGAACGGTCGGGGTGTGTGTGTGTGTTTTGCTTTTTGTTTCGCGTTTTGCGGTAGAACGCGCCACGCCGGGGGGATACATAATTTATATCACGTGGCAGTAGCGGTGTATAGCGGTGTACACGAAGAAAAGTGGAACAAATTAAGGCCATTCATCGGTAGAGGCGGATTGTTTGGGTTTTTTTTGTTGTTGAGATATATGAAACCCGATCAGCAGTCAGTAGGGCTTTCGATTAATCAACCGATCAAACGGCCGTTCGATGACAAAGTGGATAATTGATAAGTCAATGGATCGAATCGGTTGTTGAGGCGGTTGAGTAGAGAATCATTCTTGCCAGATTACGGTAGGAAAATATGCTTTCAAGGACGATTGATGAGTGTGGCTTGTTACGTATGATTGTAACAATTCGTTTTGCTCAATTTCCATTCAATAGAGTTGTACAATTGTAGAGCAGAGAAACTATTCTATAGGTCTAGTTCTACTGCATCTAAAAGGTTACTAACAGATTTGGAATTTGATGATTCGGTGGTTGTGAGACTGGTTTTTAACACAGAAAGTCCATCAGAACCGCTATCACTATCATGCGCTGTTACTATTAAGTTGAATTAAGCCTTCAATGGTAGACAATATCTCCTGAGGCATTGTGGTGTCCTTCGCCAGTAGAAAGTAAATCTTCTGCCTGATTTACTTCACGAACTCACGATCCTTATACTCAGACAGTAAAGGTCCTTGATGATTTCGAAAATCAGTTTCTGTACTGGCAGCAAACTTGTCGAAAGTCGTCTATAATAATTGTATACGGCGATCTTCCGAAATTAGTATTGATTAGTATTAGTACTGTTTGTGATCTTATACTGTTAGCTGTCTGGGATATTCCATGAGCATCGTCGCTCTAGAATGATGTCAAGGCAAACGGAAAACCATTTGTCCTGATGGAATGCCTGAAATTAAAGAGATTTTTCAACAGTATCTATCGCGTAGTTAGTGTAGAATTGATTTACCTCTTGGTTACACTAAATAGTACTTCATTTAACAGTTTAGTTGAATTTAGTGTAGTATTACGGCAACTAAACACCCAACTGCATACATCTACTCACGGACATTTTCACTGATCGGTTTTGTTTTTCTCTTTGCTTTGAAATGTTCTTTCCTCCTTTCTTCCTACCGCATTTCCAGCAACCATGCCAACGGACGGCTACTCGGTGCTAGTAACGTTTCCCACTGGTGACTTTGATGGCGACACGCCCTTCACGTTAAATCCCTTCCAGATGGTGTTCAAGCAGAAGATCATCGTCGTGACGGTGGCCTACCGGTTGGGCATCTTCGGGTTCTTCACCAGCATGGACGGGGAGGCACCGGGCAATTTCGGCCTGATGGACCAGTCGGCCGCGCTGCTCTGGATCAAGCGCAACATCCGGCTGTTTAACGGGAACGAGGGTTCGGTCACGATCATGGGGCACGGGACGGGTGCGGTCTGCGTCGGGTTGCACCTCACGTCGGGCGACTGGACGGACGACATGTTCCACAAGGCCATCCTAATGTCCGGCAGCCTGCTGCTCGACTCGAGTGTCCGCACCGCCAAGCAATATGCATCTTCTTTGGACGAGCTGGCGACCGCCTTCGGGTGCTTCCGTCGGCCGACCACAAAGCTGATGGATTGCTTGCGGCGGGTCGACGCACAGATCCTGGCCGAGAACTCGCCTCCCATCGACTGGGGCCCGGTCATCGACCGGGGGCTGAGCAACACGACCACACCCTTCATCGCGGACCACCCGAACATGCTGGTGCACCAGGGCAAACTGCGCCGGGTGCCTCTGCTGATTGGCCACACCGACATGGAGGAGGTGCTGGAGCTGACGATGGGCGACATGCTGGAGCACGGGTTGGGCGCGGAGATGTTCGACACGCTGCTGGGCGACGTCGTGATGGGCGATCTGGCCGAAATGGACTTTAACGAAACGCTGTGCGGCGGCAACATGGACATCGTGATGGAGGCGGTCCAGTACCAGTACAAACCGTACCCTCCGACCACCGACCCGGTCACCCTGCGCCGGAAGTACATCGAGTTCGCGACCGAGCGCAAGTACGTCGCGCCGACGATCGAGCTGGCGATGCACATGAGCCAACAGGCGGACACGTTCGTGTATCGGTTCGACATCAAACCACGGACGGCGGCCGCCCTCAAGGATGTGCCCGAGTGGGTGGGCGTGCCTCACAATTTCGAGCTCATCTTTCTGTGGGGCCTTCCGTACTGGTTGGCGCTCGCCGACCAAATGCAGTGGGACAGCGCGGACAAGCGGGTGGCCGACATCGTGATGACGCTCTGGGCGAACTTTGCCAAGTTCACCAACCCGACGCAGGTTGGCGTGTACATCCGGTGGGAAAAGTTCACCGTCACCGAGCCGGGCGTGCTGATCATCGACCGTTCGTTCAACATGAGCGACCACACGACGATGAGCTTCGATGCGGTCAAGTTCTGGAACCATTACTACCCAAGCGTCATCAACTTTGCCGCCCAGTGCTGTAACGCCACGTACAACGGTGGTGGACGGGGCGCTTCACTGAGCGGTGGCAGCCTGGTGGGTAGTCTGGTGGTGGCGGCCACCACCCTTATCCTGTTACAATCATTCGTTCATCTGCACACGACACACTTTGTCTCGCCTGCGTAGTAAGCCCACGCGACACCGGATGCGCCAATGGAAGACGTTTTTTGTAATAAATCACTCCCCTGTGTACATAGCGAATTTGGGTGCGTGCGTACGAGCAAGTGTACGCTAGCGTTACGCACGTACTGTGGAAGCGAGGTTTTCCGTCGTTTTTCTTTGTTTGTTTTTGTTTCCGGTTTTGTAACTGTAGGCAAATGAGAACGTGTTGTTTTTTTATTCTAATTTAGCTAAAATATTGTTTTCCTACAATCCGAATTCGACGAAAGTTGTAAGTTGACAGAAATATATATGTACAAATAAAGCAACTAATGAACATCGTCGTGTTGACCGCTAATCGTTCTTTCGATGGGCACGTTAAGATAAGGTGGTATAATTTCCAGATCGCAATTACTGTAACAAATTATGGTCTTCTATACGCTTTTCCAGTCTTGAGAGGTTTTCCCATTACAGGCTTTCATTAAAATGAAAGACTAGGAAAGCAAAATTCATTAAGCAGAAGGCATTTACTTGTATTGCATTTAATAGCGTTGTACAAATACAATATAACGCTTTTTTATATCTGCTGTCCTGTAGCTAGCCCATGACATGTAACTTTGAGGCAATGATATTTGCAAATTGGTTAATCATGTATCAGTAGATCATGCATTCACTATCCTATGGGTAAAATTGAGTCAAGGAAGTCAAAAATTGCAGGCCATAGCTGAAGTTTTTTTTATTCCTTGTCATTTAATCCTCGATTTGATGAATACTTAAGACTTCAGACTACCAGTTCGTCTATAAATAATTGATTCAATTTAGCATAAAAACGACGCAGTTTAAATTTCGTTTGGTGTGGTTAAAAATCGTTTGTACCTGTAAAATTTTAAAAACATTTGAATTTGACATTTCTCAACAATACTGGCAACACTGCTTACAGAACTGTCAAAACACTCCTGCATTTGTTGTGATTTGCATCGAGTGTTTTTATTGAGTGACGCCATCAATAAACATTTGCAGCCCGTTTGTAATTTGTAAAATTATGAATAAAAGAAACATTTGGAAGTATGACGAAACGAAGGAAATGCTACAGATCATGCTGGACAACAGTTACGCCAGCGCGTTCAGCAGCAAACACAAACAGAATATGGAAATTTTCCGCAAAATTGAGAACAAGATGATCGAGAGCGGCTATCACTACAAAAACTACATGCAGATCGGTGTGCGGTGGAAAAATTTGAAAAATCTTTACATGAAGGCGAAGCGCAGCAATAGCAAAAACGAACAGCAACTCTTCCCGTTCTACGATGAGATGGACAGTCTGATGAGTGGGTTGTTAAAGCAAGCGTCCGGCGAGGACTATGTGGTGGAACCGGATGAAATAGATACCGTTGTGAAGGCGGAAAATTCAGCAGAGAAGCTGAGCATTGTGAACGATAACACTCCCGATCGGGCGGAAACCGAACCTGTACCGGTGAAAAGGAAACGAGAAGCAACCGTACCGGCAACGACTGGGCTGTCACCGAGTAGGAATAATGCTGGGTTGAGTAGTAACGGTGTTTCTTCGCACGTGCAAAACAGGATCGATCGGAACGGCAAACTAGGTGCGACGCTTGCGATGAGCAAGCAGGAGCTAAGCGATGAATTCTATCGCAGCCAGAAACGATTGATCGATTATGAATTTAGTTTGTACGTGCGCAAGGAGGAAGAATTTATCAACCGGATGCAGGAGTCGACGAGAACGATGCTCGAAGAAGGTATGGATCAATTTTTCACCCGCCTAAAGGAGGTGTTGGCCGGTCACCAGCGGGTACAGCAGGAGGAGCAGATTGAAACGTACGAGTAAAAGCTATCGCTAAAGATTAATGTCTAAAAACATGAAAGTAATGATAGTAAATAGGGACGCAAACGCGTCAGTTAGAACGTATCGTAAAACTTAACTGAATTTAAAAAATATATAAATGAATACACCACGAATAGAATAGTGTTGATCGCTTCTTCTTTTCAATCCTCATCGTCTACTACCACTGGAAAATGAGTGTACATGTATTTGCTCAGATGGTTTCTCACCTCTTCTCCATCTATCGACACAATCTGACACTCCCAGTGTGGCTGTTCCGGCGTAATGTCCTCCTCGCCGTGACATTCGTTCAACGCATCCGGGTACGGAGATTCGCGTTGTTCGACGATATTGTGCAATATGCAGCAGGTAGAGGCTTCATTGTTGTCAATGCACCGATTCAATACCTTCCAGCGGCCGACCAATCGATCGAACGCTTTATCGATGCAACTCCGGCCTTTCGCTGCATACACGTTAAAGGAGCGTTCGGGGGTGGTCATACATTCGCCCGTAGTGTACGGCGTGATAAGCCAGGGTAACAGAGGATATTTGCTGTCACCCAGCAGAAACGGTAAAACGTTGCTGTTGGCAACGGTTTCGGCAGTCTGAAAAGAAGAGAGTACAAGTCGCTCATTTTGTTATCGATCAATGAAGCATTGATTTTAAGGAATCGATTAACTTACCGCCTCCAGCTGTTCCATCCGTTGGTATAAGGTCGAGTTTATGAGCATATCGGCGGGATTCATGTGTCCAGGATGTTCGCACGATACATCTACGAATCTGTGAAAGTTCATTGCCATTACATCACGTTCGATGTGCTACGAGGGCGAGCAAACGTACCTTCCATTCCTATCGACGACCGCCTGCAGTATGATAGAGCTCCAACCTTTACTGTTAACATACTTTACCAACTCCTTGCTCGACGGTTTGATCGGTATATGCAGACAGCCAACGATTCCGAACATCTGGGGTAAGCCGACAAACTCCTCAAACTCCTTCACCGCCTGCCTGATACTATCGTCATCTAATGCCATTGCAACGACTTGCTTGCGAAAAACGTTCATCATCGCACGGCAAAACATACGCACACAATCGTGCACGACGTCGGAATCCATCCCGAACTTGGCAGCGGCCGACCCATATCCTTTCCCGGACCCAAGCACATAGATCGCGACAGCCTGTGTCATTCTTGTGGATAATAATACTCCTGGTGCGGGGGTAAGCTCCGGCTCGAGCTTATCAAACAGAAACTGAAACGTGTCTTGATCCATACGAAACTGTTCAAATTGTGTCTCGTCAAACTCATAGCCGGACACGGTCGGTGGTACCACCGGTACCGCACATTCGCGAATACTTTTCCGCCGTCGTGTATTACGCCCCCGTGTATTGATCAGCGTAACGTCCATTAGCATTCGACGCCTGGTACGATCGTACAGCACATAGTTTCGGTGCAAACGGTGTGCCAGCTTCGAGAGGAACCGTTGTCGCATCCGTGCTAAACAATCACGCTGGCGCTTCAGATGCAATACAATCTGTTGCTGTAACATCGTCCGATACTCACTAACGATCTGCACCACTAACATCGCACTGTCGGACGTCGCTCGGTCTGTTTGGTCGAGTTCAGTTTCCATCTCGAAGGAAATCGGCAGCCGTTTAAAGATTAATTTTCCACCTTTATGTTTGCACTTTTTATGATAAAACAGACGGGTAACCGAGTTCTACCGCTTTCCGGACGGTGGTTTGCATCGTTTCGTGGATGGATGACGTTTCGACTAATCGTAAACAAAACGCAATACACCACTACACACACACACACAATCGTCTGTCACGTTCGAATAGGGCAGGCTTGTCAAACACCCGCTTTCACGAATTTTCAAAATAGAGGAAGGACATATGGCCTTTGTAGCCAGTCCTCATTCAAAGAGGTCTTGCGTATGCGAATCCACGAATTAGCGGTGGAAGGCCCAGGAAGCTGGATTCCCGCGTCGTATCGTGGAATACCTCGCTAAAAGAAGAAGAAGCAGAATAG
>KZ062368.1:134785-137285 GCA_002091835.1 Anopheles maculatus
TAGCGGATCTTGTCCAGCGCATCGGACGAGTTCGAGATCAACTCACGCAGGAAGATTTCCTTGTTCGAGTAGAACGTGTTGATGATCAGGGACATCAGCTGAGCGATCTCAGCCTGGAACGCAAAGGTCTCGGCTTCTGGTGCTTCCGGCATCTGGAAAATTGGGCGACAAAGAAATTCGCGTTAGATAAGACTGTCGATGGCAACTGATAGAACTAGGATAACGAAACAAAACGCGGCCATTGAACGAACTCCCACAGAAGCACATTCCCAGCAAATGATACCCCAAATGGACAACATGACGAATCGATTTTGTGACATCACCGCATCGGACCACCCCCTAAGCTGAACATTGCAGGTTGGGCTAGTGATTCTTCACACAAAGGAGTCACCACAGTTCACAGACAGTGCTTCCGCTTCGTACCCACTTTTGCCACTTCGCTCTCATCGTGCACACTTCCTCTGCTAATTCTTACCTTGAATGAGTTTGTTTTCTGGCTTTTGCTACTGAATATAGAAACTTTTACACTTTCACACAAGCTTCAGCTCTTTCTTCAATGCACACGATCTGCTCTGCGCCGTCTTTTTCACTGTACTTTTCGCCACGTGCTTTCCGCAACCCGATTTTATAGATTACCAAACCGCTTCTGGAATCTTCAACCGCTTGCAATTCTATTCCTTCATTCATCCGACCGGCACGCGTTCGTGTCGAGCAGCCGCGATGAATTGGAGTGGGGAGAGCTCGAATTTGGCTGCTGCTCGACAATGTGCTCGAGATTGTCATGCAGTTGAACGGTGGTTTGAATTCACAGTTATTGATAGCCTTGATGAAAATTAACCGAAAGGCAATGTTCAGATACGAACAGCAGAAATTGGCCAGCCCAGAAAGCCCAGTTATGGTGAATACAAACAATTACCTACTGCAAACAACTCACCAAGTTTCGAAGAGTTTTCCCTAAATATCATGTGTTTCTATCATTTTTTCATTTTCGAAAGACAGGGGGAATTATACCTACTTTCCAATAGCAGTAAAGAGTGTTCTGGAATCATCAGGATTGTCTATACTGGGATTTCACAATAATCCTATTCGTTGCGCAGTGTAAATGGATATCTTCAAGATTGCATTCTCATTATTCGAATTCACCTCATTGCATACGAAAAGTGCAACAATTAACATACTTTTTATCTAAAACAGGTGTAGAAAAGACTGCTTTTTTCCACAATGGTCACAAAACTAGGTTAGGATTATGGGCGCCAAAATACCGAAGCCGGCTTCGCACTTGACAGACCGGATTGCTTGAATCAGGGGAACTGCACGAATGATTTGTTCCCCTGCTGGGTGAACACAGTGATTGCGAAGGGGAAGTTGGTACCTCGACTCGTTCGGCTATTTCCTGTTCATCATTCGGCTTTGCCGTATCTTTAACCAGTAAAACGCTCTAGAACCGTCTGGAACATTCTAGAAGGATCTCGACGGTTCGAAGGTACTGTTTCCGTTGCCGGTCTCGCTTACTCATAGTGACAGATGCTGTACATGAACGAAACGCGCTCGTCTAGTGTTGTTCGTAGCAGGCTGTTCCGTTTCGAGAAAACTCTAGCTGATGCTAGAGAATAAAGTGCATGTTGATATTAAAGCAGGGGTGTCTGTCGCACGGTTGTTCAATCGAAAGAAAAACGTTGTCACGAACGGATCGCCGCTAGTTGAATACGATACATCTGTGCTGTGCGTGCGTGAGTTTCATAGTGAGCGAAAGAAAGAAAGAAATTCAACGTTCTATCCTAAGAAGAATTCCAACCAGTTTTGAACTGTACATTTTACTATTGAAGAAAGTCTTCAAAAATCACAAACAAGGTATGTCACCCGTAAAATCGTGTATTAAACTCGCTAATGCGTTCCAACAGCTAATCGGGAAATTTTTTTAATACCATTAAAAAGCATAGTGTCGAAGAGTTTGCAAGTCATCGTCCAAGTTAAATTTCACTAAATTTAACGATTTTAAAGTTAAGGTGAATTGGATAATTTTAATGTGTAATCTTTAGCAATACGACCAGGCCGTTCCAAATTAATAAAAAAATGTATTCTTTGATTGTGTGTTCTTTAGCTAGGAGAGCCTCCAAAAGGATACTTCTGTGTTTCCATACGTAGATTGTAGTAGGCATTGAGTTTAAATATTGCTCAATGTTCTATGTATTTTTAACACACAATTTTAATCGTTTGTAACCCATTTTCTTGGCGCTTATTATCATATAATGAATAGCTGTTGGGAAAAATCGATGAAGAATTTCTTTGCCGTCTTCTCGTGGACTCGGAGAAAAAAAAAACTTTGTTGTAATTCAAATGTATTTTAAAAGATTCTTCAATAATTGAGTTTCATTGCATTTCTTGATACGAATTATTTGGTAGTTTCTCAGAATACTTCACTACATAAATGCTTTTATTTTTGAGTTCAATAAGGAAGGATTTTCTGTATTGCTAAGACATAATCATACGTTAAGCAATG
>KZ062368.1:139785-144785 GCA_002091835.1 Anopheles maculatus
GATGAAATAGTAGGAACTATCAGTATGTCGATTGACTGCAGCATAAGAGATTTTGTTTTAGCTTTGATTCTCTTCTAAATAGGTCTTTTAGGAGAGCAGTACGATTATTTTAAAACTCATTGTCTCTTATTGCACCGCTGATTGCATATGTTGCCTCATTTTATTTACCGGATCCCTTACCTTCGAATGTTAGAACGATATTAAGTTCTGCCGCGTTATAGCGGACTCAATTACTAATGAATAAATATTTATAATTAATTGTTATACATCAAACTGGCTTGAATTCACATTCTAAAATTGGAAAGAAATAACCTTATCGCGATATTGAAATGTTGATTAATTCCTTTTCAACAAATTTAATCTGAAATTAATGATCATGTTGGTGTATTGCATGTTGGTGTAAGAAATTGTAAACAACTTTGACAACTGCGGTTGAGTCCAGCATACCTTTTCTAAAACACTGTGCGTGATCTTTAGCGATCTTGGCTTCATCCTCTATCTCTCACACACACATTCAAACATTGTTGACGCATCGCAATGTTGATCGGCCTTTTGTTTTCCACGACGTTCTCCACGGAAGAATGTTTGCCGTGGATGTGCCGAGGAGCATAAGTGGAGCAGGCGGAGGATAGCAACGGTTGCTATAGTCATACGGTCAAACGAACGATACACGCCCGTCAAGTGTGCGTGTATCTATCGTAAGCACCTCGCCCGATCTTCTATTCGTGATCTCGATGCACACTATTTGTCGTTCGTTGCAGGCTGTACACAAAGTGCATCTCACAGCATTACCTTGCAGCGACTCCGTTCTTTTAGGGTGTGATCAGGTGTAATCAAAGTGCTCGGGAAAACATTACAGAAAACTGCTTTGAGGTTGGTCATAATCTGTCGCAGGTAGCTCTACCTGCGTGCGTGTGTCTGTGTTTATTAAGTCTAGTTGGATGGGGGATGGCGACATAAAAAGAGTGCCAACATTGGACATTTAAAAGATGCCATCGACACGATATGGGGGCCATCGCTGGCAAATCTTTATGCTGTTCGGTGTAACCGTACTCGCTGTTTTCGGTAGCATAGCGACAGCGGCAGAAAAGCGTGCCTATTTTGGCTGTTACGAGCGCGATCGCTTTGCTCGTTTGGCGCTAACGACAGAAAATCTGGATGAGTGTGTCGATAGCTGTGAGAACAATTTTCAGAGGTAACATAACTCATTGTTGTGCCCTGTGTTATGAATGGACGTACCAGTAACTGTAAATCATGTGTTTGTCTCCTTTTTTCCCACATTGTAGATACGCGGTACTGTCCGGTTCGCGGTGTAGCTGTACCAACACACTGCAAACGCGCATCGTCGAAGACCGTGAGTGTGATCTGAAGTGTGGCAAGCAACCGGATGAAAATTGTGGAGGAGTAAACGCGCAAGCCGTCTACGAAACGGGGATTGATGTTGCCGGTCCGGTACGTAATTTACACATCGATGGCGAACAGAAGGAAGACACGATAGCAATCCGTTGGGATCTACCGGCGGGCGATGGGGTGATGGTGCAGGAGTTTGAAATCGTTGCTGAAGCGACGCGTACGTACGCCAGCTTCCGGCTATACCCGGTACGTTGGTCGGTACACAACGTTTCAACCGGATTCGAGCTGTCCAATTTGCAGCCCGGCACCGAGTACAACATAACGGTGATATCGGTTTCGGCGAAAGGTGGCGGTGGTAGAGCGAGTATTGCGGGCAGCACCGAGATCGGACGGCCGGATCCGGAACCGGAAGAGCCTATCATTCTACGCCGGTTTGAATCAACCATACTGATACAGATCCCACGAGCAACGAACGATAATGGACCGGTCAACTACTATCGTGTGGTGGTGCACTATGTCAACAGCGAGCTGATCCAACAGATTGACGAGAGCCAGCTGAACACGTTCCAACAGTCGAAGGAAAACAAGGTGCCGTACTATATTGCGGCCGAGCTGGAGATGAAGGATGACGAATCGCTGCTGTTCACCGTCGGCGATGGACGCGAGTATCGAAGCTACTTTAATCCGCCAATCACTGCCCGTACACACGTGCATATATCAATCGGTGTTGTGAGCATTCTGAACCATATGGTAAAGGTGCGGTACGCAACGACAACGCACGAGCAACATCAGTATCCGGACCACCATCACGTGAATTTAAAAACAGTCGAAATCGGTATGGATTTGCCTACCACTTAAGGCCTACTGTGTTGTTTGTATGCGTTCAATATTGCTCATGCTTTGCATTGGTTACTTTGTTTTCAGAGCGAAACGAAACTCTCATTACGATCCTGACCACTGCCTGCATCCTGTTCGGTATCGTGCTAACGGGGGCCATTATTCTGTACGTGTATTTGCATTTCAAAACACCCGCCGCCAACACGCGTCCGTTCGGTGACCATCACGAACTAACGCTGCAAGGCCCCATACTGGAGGTGGAGAACAATGGCTTCATGCCGGACATTTATGAGCAGCGTGGCTTTGAAGCAGAGCTGCGCGACATCATCGATGGGTTGGAGGTGGCAAAAAATCACGCCCGGAAGTACCTTAGTCTGGACATTAATCGTGTCCTGGGCAGTGGAAAGTATGGGGACGTGCTGCTCGGTTCGCTACAGCGTCAGGAACAAGATATGCCGGCCCAGGTGCACGTGATAACGGACGATATGGAGAGCGTCGATCAGATAGCGTTTTTAAACGAATTCCGTCGGTTAACGGCACTGGACGAGCATGCGAATGTGATCTTGTTTTACGGTGTTTGCGTTACGCCCGACTGGTGCTATCTGCTGTTCGAGCAGATGCAAACCACACTGAAGCAGACACTGCTGAACGCACGCGTGCCGGTCAGTGCGAACAGCGTCAAGTTCTCGACCGTATCGGATCGTGGTTAACATCCTCTGTCTGGTGTGTGATGGAATGCAGTTTTTAGCGGACAATAATGTACGTAGAAGAAGGATCACTTTGCTGGTAGAATTGCAGACATGATATAATTAAAATATTATATTTTCCCTTATTTATTACTGTAGGTTGTGAGTAAAAAGCTGTGTGCCCGGACAGTGTACGTAAATACCAAATTTGAGGTAAAGGTGAGCGCCTTCGGACCGCCACTGTATGCCGAAGATACAGGCAGCTCGATAGCGATCGCACGCTGGCACGCACCGGAAGTAATCAAATTCCAAAACCACTCCACCAAAAGTGACGTCTGGTCGTTTGGGTTACTGATCTGGGAATGTTGCTGTCTCGGTGCCACCCCGTACGGCACAATCACGACGGACAATCTGTTTGCAGCGATACGCGCCGGCCAGAAACCGGAGCGTCCGAGCTTTATGTATGAAGATCTGTACCAACTGTGTTTAAACTGTTGGGATTTGGATGCAAGCGATAGGCCAAGTTTTGACGATTTGCGCCGCTACCTTCGACAAACGTTGCCCATGCTGCGGTATTTACTGTCGTTCGAGCGCAAACATAACGTTCAGCTTCCACCGTACTTACCTCACCTGGAGGCGGCCGCAGAATAGGAAGATAGTGGGTTTTTTTTTTGAGCAGTATTTTTGAGAATGAAACATAATTCCGTCCAAGTTGGAATATGCACAGACAAGCACATTCCGCACTTAAGCTCTTCTAGAAACTCTATGTAGTAACAAGTTTGTACGTTTTATGGATTTTTTGATTATACTAAATAAATAATGTTTTGTATTAAAATTGTCTCTTGCTGAATCGTATGTTCGGGCAGAAGAGATTACGTTTTATAGTCGTTTTTTTTTGAAATATTGCTTCCTTATAAAAGTTTTTAGAAAAGATATTTAATATTAACATTGTAACTTCTGAAACGCCCATGATCTTTAAATTGTTTCAGAAACATCATCTGTTCGATTCTTGCGTTGAACGCACTAGAGCAACGAATTTTTCTTCTTCTTTTGAAACAGTTTTGAATTCTCCTTTTGACATGTTTGTAAACAAACAGCTGTCAAATCAGACCGACACACCGGCAACAAAATTTTGACGAATTCCGCTTTTACTGCAAATTTACATTAAAATGCTTAATTTTTGTGAAACATTTAATCTAGCCAACATATTTTCATATCATGACTTGCGCTAGCTTTATGCAAAACAAATCTAAACTAATTTATTTACGCACATAGTAGTGCTGCTTCAACATTCAGTATGGGTAAGCGAGACCGGCAACGGAAACAGTACCTTCGAACCGTCGAGATCCTTCTAGAATGTTCCAGACGGTTCTAGAGCATTTTACTGGTTAAAGATACGGCAAAGCCGAATGATGAACAGGAAATAGCCGAACGAGTCGAGGTACCAACTTCCCCTTCACAATCACTGTGTTCACTCAGCAGGGGAACAAATCATTCGTGCAGTTCCCCTGATTCAAGCAATCCGGTCTGTCAAGTGCGAAGCCGGCTTCGGTATTTTGGCGCCCATAATCCTAACCTAGTTTTGTGACCATTGTGGAAAAAAGCAGTCTTTTCTACACCTGTTTTAGATAAAAAGTATGTTAATTGTTGCACTTTTCGTATGCAATGAGGTGAATTCGAATAATGAGAATGCAATCTTGAAGATATCCATTTACACTGCGCAACGAATAGGATTATTGTGAAATCCCAGTATAGACAATCCTGATGATTCCAGAAAACTCTTTACTGCTATTGGAAAGTAGGTATAATTGCACCTGTCTTTCGCAAGAGTTTTCGCGGGGAAAAATTATAGAAATTCATGATATTTAGGGAAAACTCTTCGAAACATGGTGAGTTGTTTGCAGTAGATAATTGTTTGTATTCAACCATAGCTAGATACATTTTTATTTGTCTTGTTTGGCTGGCCAATTTCTGCTGTTCGTATCTGAACATTGCCTTTCGGTTAATTTTCATCAAGGCTATCAATAACTGTGAATTCAAACCACCGTTCAACTGCATGACAATCTCGAGCACATTGTCGAGCAGCAGCCACATTCGAGCTCTCCCCACTCCAATTCATCGCGG
>KZ062368.1:149785-162062 GCA_002091835.1 Anopheles maculatus
CTGCAAATGTTTGCCACTCCATCGAGTGGGGTTTATGGGGTTTTGTTGGTGTTATTATTCACTTGCAGTGCAAAGAAGTAGGAATAAATATTGATCTGTTTGATAACGGGTAGTCGGGCACAACACCGACCTTGCCTGAAGTGATGATTTCAATTGGGACATAATTGGTGTAAACGCTGAGGACACACATGTATGACAATTGGAGTTGAAATCCCAATTATGTGCGGTATGTGTGGTGGGTCAATGGGTCTCGATTAATGAGGGAATTATTTTTGCGGTTCAACAACTTCTGGCCGATGAATGCGTTCCGCTTGAACGCTTTTGAAGCGGTGTCGCGTTATTGGAGAACATTTCATATTGCTTTGGGGACACCATATAACGACGACTCCAAAAATGGTGGTATATATGATTCAATTGGGACTCCAAATGTTCAATTCGAAAGGTTGCCCAATCGATTGATCTCAGGATGAATGTTGTTCCAGTCATTCAAGCCATCAACTCTTACATCTTTTTCATCTTGATTGTTTGTTTTTAAAAATCATTATTTTACTCAAATATGAGTAATGATGTCAATTTTATTCTTGAGCCGGCATGATCTAAGGGGATCTTTAGAACAAAACCCCGCGAAGTTGTCAAGCCACCTGTTACTAAGGCCCAAATGAATATGCAGCTGCTACTAATCAAACAAGGAGCAGAGAGCAAAATAGTTGCAGCAAAAAGGTGCACCTTTGTGGCGCAATGTTTGATTTCACTGCTGTTTTGAATTCTAATCTAGCGTAAATTGTTGATGGTTTTGCTTATACTTGTTGTATTGAAACTCCCGACACAATGTGCTTAACCGTCGGTTGTTAAAATTGTTGGAATCGGGCACTAAAAGCAAACTTTGGACGAACATTGATGAAGTTCTCTTATCATTCTTCAAAAGACAAACGGTAAGACGAATATGTTTCGTCCCTGTGTGTACGAATGTGCGATGAAGATGCCACAACGAATACTACGCATTGTACGATAACTTCTGGGACTGCTGGATGATTTTACGAGGGAAGATGTTTCGTAACAGTGACAGCGAGAGTAATCATAGGGGGGCAGTTATTAAAAGCTCACTAAACGATTCGATTGCAAATCGAACAATTTGTCTTGTGGTTTAAAAGTAGATGCTTGAGATACCGTCAATCAGACCATTGTTTTGCTGTAACATGTTAAACACGTGTTTTGCACGTACGATAAGAAAACGGAACCGTGCGGCTAACTTCTAATGCTTTTCCTTCTTTACGTTAGCACCCAAACAAGCATGTTACCACGAGTATTGCAAGTGATCTTGCTGCTTCACTGGCTGGTGCAGCTTATCGCAGCGCAAGGCAACACGTGCTGCGAATCGTACTGTTACAATGATGATACCGAGCGCAAACAGGTGAAACATTTTGCCACCAAAACCGTGTACGAGCTGGTACGGGCACCGGATACCGATCGACAGCACATTGTTCCAAGTAGGTTACAGTAGTGTTTAGAGGTTTTCCTATGCAGATCATCATATGACTATAAGCATATCTGCTACTTGCTTTCATCACATTCTGTAGACTGTGTACCGGTGAAATTTTGGCTGCTAAGTCGTCATGGTACGCGACTACCGGGCAAAACCGATATCATCGAGCTGCCGAAGCAGCTTAAGTTGGTAAGAGAGAAAACGAAATGCAAACATTTCTTTTTCAAATTTGTAACGAAAATGTGCTCCCGCCTAGCTGCAAGATGCCATCATGGACAATTACTTCACGCGCCGTACTCCCCCGGACAATGGTCGCATGTGCGATGAGGATTTGGAGATGTTGCGCAATTGGCACTGGGATCCGAACATTACCGAACAGTACGATGCACACCTAACCGAGCAAGGTTGGGAAGATCTGAAGTATCTGGGGCTGCGTGCTAAGGAGAAATATTGGCAGGTGTTCGGTACTGGATATCAACCATCCAAGTTTATGGTAAGTGTACTAACCCTGCTAACACTAATCAGCCCAATTCAAATGCACTTTTTTTCGCACCCAGTTCCGTCACACGAAAACCCAACGCACGGAGGCAAGTTTCAAAGCGTTCGCCGAAGGACTGTTCGGTCGGGAGGAGTCACAGAGGGTAAGCCCATCGCCAGCCACCGATCCGGACCTGCTGCTCAAACCCTATGACTATTGTCCGGATTTTGAAGAGAACAAGAAACGAGACGAGCGAGATGAAAATTCGGAAGTGAACAAATTTCTGCGTTCCGCCCTGTTCACCGGTACGGTGTGGGACATTTCGCAGCGACTCGGCTTCCGGCACAATCTGAGCGTGGCGCAGATTGAAGCGTTGTGGGACGCGTGCCGCTACGAACAGGCGTGGCGCATTTCACGACCCAGCCCGTTCTGTACCGCGTTTACCGAGGATCAGGTGCGTGTGCTGGAGTACAAGGAGGATCTGTCGTACTATTACCGTACCAGCTACGGGTACGCTCATAGCCAGGATCTAGCGTGTCACGCAACAGGCGTGGCGCATTTCACGACCCAGCCCGTTCTGTACCGCGTTTACCGAGGATCAGGTGCGTGTGCTGGAGTACAAGGAGGATCTGTCGTACTATTACCGTACCAGCTACGGGTACGCTCATAGCCAGGATCTAGCGTGTCACGCGATGTCCGACATGCTACGCCACCTAACATCGCGCGATGATCCATCGGTTGTGGCGTACTTTACGCACGATTCCGAAATTCAACTCATGCTGGTTGCGCTCGGTGCAAAGCGCGATTCCACACCGATACGGGCGGACAATTTTCCGTTCATGCGCAACCGCCAGTACACGACGAGTGACATCCCGTTCACGGCAAATATTGCCGCGGTAAAGTATCAGTACGTATCGGACGTAGCCGTCGGTAAGGCTCGCAGCTATGTGCCGTTGCTTTAATGTGCATTTTGTTTCTTACATTTCGTTATGACACAGGTGCGCCGAACAGAGGGAACCGGAAAAGGTGCTGTTTTTCCTCAACGAGAAACCGCTCATGTTTGACTGGTGTAACGTGGGACTGTGTAACTGGTCGGATGTGAAACGACAGTACCAAAGGTTTGCCGAAGCGAACTGCGACCGGATGTACTGTCAGAGTAGCGGTGCAGAAGTAACGGTGGCCGGTAGAATCGCTGCTGGGTTGGTGGCGCTTCTATTAGCGTCAGTACGACATCTTACCTTGCTGTAGTATTATTTCCGTAGCGGAGGAAGCGTCATTTTGAAGGAAGATTATAATTCGTTGTCCACCAACAAATTGTCATCGAGGCGAACGCGTGTTTTTTTTTATGAAAACATACAAAGAATAAAATGTATGCCTTTTTTCCTTTACAACACAATTACCATTGCCTTTGTTTTTGGGGAGGGGGTTCCGACTTATATTTCTGACTGACTACTAATGGGTGTTCTGGTCAGAGGTATTTAAATGGTTTTTGTAATGGAGCGAATGAAGCTCCTTTTGCACACGATACGTAGTGCAAACATTTATGCCCTCTATACGAAACTATCAGCGTTCTGGCCGTGTATGTATCTATTAGTTAATATATGTAGTTGCTAACTTATTCATTCCAGAACAATGTAAATGCAACGCGCTACGCTCAACTGCCAGCGAATCAAAATAAAGTGTACACAACCAAGTAAACAAGCAAAATGCATAAAGAATTACTTTCGTTTTCAACTGCCATCATCAATAGTTGGGCGAATAGAATTTGTTGATGGAAAGTAGCGGACCGCTATGGTAAACTTTGAAGGACCATTGCGTACCGAAGTGCTGCTGGCTGTTTTTACTTCAGGTCCGGATATGGTGCAAATGAATCATTCAGTTTGACAGGAGCTCTACCTACAGTTCTGTATAAGAAATAATGTGTACAGAACATGAAAGCATTAGTGTACTTGTTTCAAGAAGACCAAAACAAAAGTGCTTCAACCATTCTTACCGGAAAAAGAATGACGATCCTCGCTTATGCTGTCCTTGCAATTGTAGCCGTACATAGCAGTCTTGCCAGTTGATGTAATGGTCCATCATAGGCGGGTTACCGGCTTTCAATCTAAAACAATAAATCAAAAGCAACATTACACTTTCTTGGCTTTTGCTGTAAATGCATTGATATCGTGAATCGTGCATCATTTACCTGGATCCTTGGACGGTCATGCACGTCGACACGACATGGTACGGGTAAAGCACGCTCGTAACCGAGAAGTGTGCGATCGTATTTACGTGGCCGCACATCGTTTTGCTGGCGCCAACGTACTTGGCAAACAGGTAGGTAATTCCGGTTGTTATTGTTATGCACAAGAAATCCATCCACAGGCGGGGAATCAGCCCCGAAAAGAAACCACTGATGCCTTCGTGCACCCAGATTTCTTTGATCGAACTGAACAACCCGTTGTAAATACGCTCCCGGCCGATGAACTGTGCCATCATTCGGATGGAAATCACGTGAAATGGGTGGGAAATGACTACACCGCACACGTGCGCTGCGGCTTTACGGAGCACACCGCCCGGTACATGCTTGACCTCACCGTCCTTGGTTTCCATGTACTCTTCCAAAGCATCGTAGTCTAAATCACTGCCCCAGAAATAGGGATCATCGAAACGGCTTGCCTGTTTCGGCACCAATACCACAGCTATTTTTTCACTGTAGTACGAGCTCAAAATGTTGCCCAGCAGTCGGGGGCCTAAGCCTCGGAAGCAGCCGGTAAATCCATCGACGCTTTTAATGTACGCAGCTAGCAAGGACGAGGTAGATGAGAGAACATTTATTTAGTTAATTGTTTACCATGACCAACACCATTCCATTGCCGGTAGCCGGCTTTCATCCTCAACCATACCGTACTGGAATAAATTTGGTAGCATCATTGCCCTCGCACCGAACATTGTCCGTCCCGGGCGTGGCGCGATCGGTTCGAATCCGAGCTGTGTGAAAGCGATAAGCGACAAAAAAAAACATGATAACCGGCTGTTTAACCTTTGTCACGGATTAGTCCCACACGGCAGAATCGCCCCTACCTGAATGAGTGTTTTGGCATACTCGAGCGGATACAGGGCCGTCGAGCAAACGAGCCGAAATCCGAATCTTAATGTTGAATCGATTCCTTCTTCTACCGTCTTTCTGTGTTCCTCCAAGTTCTTATTATGCTCCTGCTGTATTTGCCACATTTTTTCGTAGTGCAACGTTAGATACTTTATTCACTGTTCCTTCAGCAAAACAACAAAGTTACGGTGAGCCGAGTTTTACTTTCGACAGATTCGATGCACACAGGTCGTACCCAGTTTATCGCGGAGTAAATTGAGATGACGTTAGAAAATCGAATTCGTTTCAAACGGCTATATCGCGACAGTTATAATTAGGCCGTGGATTTACAATACAATAGTGCATGGATGTTAATAACAATTAAGGAAGCAGCACTTCAATTGATTAGGAAATAACATAAAAATATGTTTTCCTCACTTCTTCTTCTGCTTAGACAACAGACTTTGACCTCCTATGGCAGGATGTGCTATAATCAGAGGATTACTGTCATGTGCAGCTAGATTGACGTTCATGTTTGCTCACAGTGTGCGGCGATATGTTTGTCAGCAATTTTGAAATGGTCGTTTAGAACATGATTGCAGAAGGCCGCCAGCAAATAATTACAAGTGCACATTTTTTAAGGATCAAAGACCACCAATAGATAGTTTAGAATGGAGCGACCCCCGTAGAAGTTGTGGAAGTGTGACACACTGCAAGAAACGTAAGTTTTCAATTTATTGAGGAATAATTGTGGTTTAGTGTTGTGGACAAGTTTGGAATATTCAAAATAATGTTATTCGTAGATTGGTACGTTTATGGTTGCCTCTTTTTGCATGCCATAAATTGCGAGTAATTAACCTTCTTTTCTGTTTACTTTTGTTTCAATGTCAACCACTTTCCGTTCTACAGATCGTAAAGATTGTCACTTTATTATTTTCATTATTAACCAGCACTTTGTTAGCGAGCAAGTTATGGCTTTTTGTTACTTTTGCACCGAACATTTAAAACAGAGCAATACTTTTGCATGGTTTGTTCATTTCATGATCCATACACTGTTTCACCTTGGTTGGTACAGATCATTGGATAAATTACAAACTAAAAATTCTAAAAATTGCACACGAAACAATGAATATCTTTGTTTGAGGTCCATCGTGGTAGTTAGCAGCAAACTCATCTATACATGAGTTACATTGATGGCAGTTTCTGCTCAGCTGAAAGCTGTTCCAAACATTTCCCGATTACATTGTATATTGTCGCCATCGTTTGCTCTGAGCTGTACGGTTCATCTACCTTCGGTACATGTATAAACAGCGTCCTGTCGGGATTTACATCTAGCGATTTGAGATATATGTATCCACATAGGTAGCTGTAAAACAAACGGACATTTCAGTAAGCTATTCTATCGTGTTTCGAGCGGAACATGCACGTGAATATTACTTTCCGACTTCTGTTGAGCAACAGCATTGCACATTCGTTTCAAGATTTAGCTCTTTAGCGATTCGCTCAATGTCAAGATTTGTTTTCAGCATCGTACATCCCTCCTCTGCTGCATGCTTTCCGCTTAGCGTTATCTTATCGCAGGGCAAACAACGCTTCGCAAAATCTGGTTTGCAGTAGCCGTATGTGTACGAGCAATGTTCCAGGTTGATGGTACGGATTTGTCCATGTACGCCTACGTGTACTACCAGCTGGGGATAGATGAGGATTACGAAATAGACTTATTATTGAATCTTCAACCATGTAAATCAAAGCCGATTATGAGGACAACAATAGCGAAATAAAGCTATTAGCTACAGTGAAAACCTTACGTCCGGCTGTTGGTTCCAGATGTGTGGGACGATACGATCCACTTCCGCGTACGTCACGGGTACTTTATACTTGCGCAGCTCGTACGTATCTTTCCGAAACGGGAACACATCGGGTAAAAGGTTAACCGCTTCCCAGCTAGCGTTACGTTCCTCGTGACCCACAAATGGGCCGAATCCAGTCACCACGATAATCTTCTGTGGCATTATCTTAGCGGGCAAAACAATACTGAACTGAAATGGTTTGGAGCGGACGCCTCCGCCTATTCTTCCAGACAACGAAAATGTAAATATTTACTGTTGCATCTGTCACGGTTAGGCTGTCATGCGCTGCTGATGCACGGAACAAATTTGTTGTTGATGAACCGGTAAAAATTCCGACTCAGTTCATATCAGCTGAATTTGTCCATTATTTTAACACATTGCTTGCAGAGTATCATTCCAACCTCTTTGTGATACTGTTTGTGTCGGAATGATTGAAACTTTGCAACGATTTTTTTTTTATAATTTTAAAATAAATTTCAGTTTGGCGTATTTCACCTCCTCTTTCACAGACAGCAACCTGTGATCGCAATATCACAACTTCGCAATGCAAAATATATAAATGTTTTGATATATTTGTTTCTTTCCCTCCTATATTACGCGGACAATCATTATAATTGGTCGAAACACATATTGGAAGTTCGTTTGATATTATATTTTACAAAATTTATTAGCAAATGCTTCTTCTTCTTCTTCTTCTTCTTCTGTGTGGTTATACTCTGGTCAACCTGATGAATCCAGCTTCCTGGGCCTTCAACAAGTAATCCGTAAGACTCAACCACGAAATAAGAGACGGGCAGCTAAGGCCATATGTCCCGATTGTCTTAGTCGATATTTCTGTTTCAAATTGGATATAATAGACAAACTTTTCGCTATTCCTTGGACTGTTCAGCTTCGTTCCCACTGGGCCAAATTGTACGAATAAGCCAGCTGTCAAACAGATCAGCCTATGCTTTCCATGTGTGGATATGTGCGTCGTCACGAGTGTGTGTGTATCAGCTGGTTGTCAGCGTATGTTTGGCTTGTGTGGTTTTGTACCTAGCGTGATTTGGCGTCCAAAGCTTCAAATACATTGTTCGTTCGCAGTGAACCGTTCGTTTTGATTTGTGCTGTGCTTAAAAATAATTAAAAATGAAGCGTAACTCTTCCCATTTTCATCAATTACGTGCTACGGGTCAACTGTACAAAATGTCTGCTCGAAGAGAAGCTTCGGAAAGGTCTGTTGAACCAAAACTGGAAGATGCTGTACCTGTTGCTGGGAATGATTGTTTGCCTATGAGTAAGTACAATCATAAATATTGAAAGAAACGTATGATTTCCTAGCATTGCGTTGTGTAGTAATGATGTATTTTTAAAATAATTTCAGGTCATTCCTTACGTTCAACAGATGACATCCAAACAATCGAGGATGTTCCGATTAATGAATCACCGGATGTTTATATCGACCACCCGAATGAAGCATCAAATCTCGATGAAGGCGATGATTGGATGAGCCAAGATGATGATGATGATGATGATGGTGATGATGAAGAAGAGACAACATCTTCCCGCGGTGTATCTCAGTTCCGGAACATGGATTTAAAAGATGCATTGCAATATTGGGCTCTTACAACATACCAATCGCGATCATCGGTAAACATGATGCTTGAAATCTTTCATGAGCTTACCATCTACAAACATTTACCGAAAGATGCACGAACAGTATTGCAGACAACAAGAACACCTTTGAATATAAGCAACATTGATGGTGGCCGCTTTTTCTACAATGGAGTTAAACATTGCTTAACAAATCGCCTCGCGTGAGTTTTGTTTGTCATGCATTCAATATCAATTATTTTTATCACACATTAATCCTCATTCATTTACAGGCACGTAAAAGTTCCTGAAAGTATAAGTATCAATGTGTCAATCGATGGATTGCCATTGTTCAAAGGATCTCCTTCTTCGTTTTGGCCAATATTAATCAACGTTCATGAAATTCCGGTTCTGTCCCCTATGATTGTTGCAATGTTTCATGGTATTACGAAACCCCCTCAACTGCAGCAATTCCTTGGGCCATTTGTTGAAGAGATGAATGATATAATCGAAAATGGTATCCTCATTGATAACAAAATAGTCCGTGTATCATTGCGCGAGTTAACGGTCAGCACTTTTCGTGTTTCGTCAACCGCCGCCAACGAACTTGCCAACAGCTGATTAGAAAACAATGTCCATTAATAGAATGCTTCGATCAGCAAATTGCATCCATCGATCGTGCATATCGACTCCGCCAACTGCAATATCCAAAACACCCGGTGACCCAATTATTCCTGCATCGTCACCGAGCATCGACTGAACCAACCGCGTCGAAGAACTTAGCAACCGAATTGCTAAGTTGCATTCCCATCACCATTCCTCCCTCCACACACCTATCCATCCATCTAAAATTGTAAAATTAATAAGTAAGAAACAGTTTCAATAAACGCCACTCCAGTTTTGACCAACAGCAAGTAAACAGCGTTCTTTCGGTGTTAACTGAATCCGAAAATATATTTTTATACCTTATATTTTTTAACTGGCGCCCGAATAGGGACCTCTACGTCTAAAGTGAGGTGATTAGTGATTCAAAAGAAACCGGCACATCGACGATTAGAGGCACTAGCTAATTTGTTTCTACGTGGACCTAAACGAAAGTGAGAAGCAGTACAAAAAGAACTCTACACAAAGTTTAAAAGTGTCGTGTGAAACAAGCTAGAAAAATCAACCGGAAAACGTGGAAGCACAAGTACCAATAAGTGAGGTGAACCAAGTGAATATAAAACCTGCACAAGTGTACAAGAAGTGACTGTATTCGAGACTCTCATCCCGAACGACACCGAAGACCCCTAGTAGGAAGACATCCCAAAAGGAACATCTGGAGTGTTATATCAGCCTTCTATCCCGAGACGTTACGTGGACATCGCTACGAAGACATCGCTTTTCGTAGTGCAACGTTAGATACTTTATTCACTGTTCCTTCAGCAAAACAACAAAGTTACGGTGAGCCGAGTTTTACTTTCGACAGATTCGATGCACACAGGTCGTACCCAGTTTATCGCGGAGTAAATTGAGATGACGTTAGAAAATCGAATTCGTTTCAAACGGCTATATCGCGACAGTTATAATTAGGCCGTGGATTTACAATACAATAGTGCATGGATGTTAATAACAATTAAGGAAGCAGCACTTCAATTGATTAGGAAATAACATAAAAATATGTTTTCCTCACTTCTTCTTCTGCTTAGACAACAGACTTTGACCTCCTATGGCAGGATGTGCTATAATCAGAGGATTACTGTCATGTGCAGCTAGATTGACGTTCATGTTTGCTCACAGTGTGCGGCGATATGTTTGTCAGCAATTTTGAAATGGTCGTTTAGAACATGATTGCAGAAGGCCGCCAGCAAATAATTACAAGTGCACATTTTTTAAGGATCAAAGACCACCAATAGATAGTTTAGAATGGAGCGACCCCCGTAGAAGTTGTGGAAGTGTGACACACTGCAAGAAACGTAAGTTTTCAATTTATTGAGGAATAATTGTGGTTTAGTGTTGTGGACAAGTTTGGAATATTCAAAATAATGTTATTCGTAGATTGGTACGTTTATGGTTGCCTCTTTTTGCATGCCATAAATTGCGAGTAATTAACCTTCTTTTCTGTTTACTTTTGTTTCAATGTCAACCACTTTCCGTTCTACAGATCGTAAAGATTGTCACTTTATTATTTTCATTATTAACCAGCACTTTGTTAGCGAGCAAGTTATGGCTTTTTGTTACTTTTGCACCGAACATTTAAAACAGAGCAATACTTTTGCATGGTTTGTTCATTTCATGATCCATACACTGTTTCACCTTGGTTGGTACAGATCATTGGATAAATTACAAACTAAAAATTCTAAAAATTGCACACGAAACAATGAATATCTTTGTTTGAGGTCCATCGTGGTAGTTAGCAGCAAACTCATCTATACATGAGTTACATTGATGGCAGTTTCTGCTCAGCTGAAAGCTGTTCCAAACATTTCCCGATTACATTGTATATTGTCGCCATCGTTTGCTCTGAGCTGTACGGTTCATCTACCTTCGGTACATGTATAAACAGCGTCCTGTCGGGATTTACATCTAGCGATTTGAGATATATGTATCCACATAGGTAGCTGTAAAACAAACGGACATTTCAGTAAGCTATTCTATCGTGTTTCGAGCGGAACATGCACGTGAATATTACTTTCCGACTTCTGTTGAGCAACAGCATTGCACATTCGTTTCAAGATTTAGCTCTTTAGCGATTCGCTCAATGTCAAGATTTGTTTTCAGCATCGTACATCCCTCCTCTGCTGCATGCTTTCCGCTTAGCGTTATCTTATCGCAGGGCAAACAACGCTTCGCAAAATCTGGTTTGCAGTAGCCGTATGTGTACGAGCAATGTTCCAGGTTGATGGTACGGATTTGTCCATGTACGCCTACGTGTACTACCAGCTGGGGATAGATGAGGATTACGAAATAGACTTATTATTGATTCTTCATCCATGTTAATCAAAGCCGATTATGAGGACAACAATAGCGAAACAAAGCTATTAGCTACAGTGAAAACCTTACGTCCGGCTTTTGGTTCCAGATGTGTGGGACGATACGATCCACTTCCGCGTACGTCACGGGTACTTTATACTTGCGCAGCTCGTACGTATCTTTCCGAAACGGGAACACATCGGGTAAAAGGTTAACCGCTTCCCAGCTAGCGTTACGTTCCTCGTGACCCACAAATGGGCCGAATCCAGTCACCACGATAATCTTCTGTGGCATTATCTTAGCGGGCAAAACAATACTGAACTGAAATGGTTTGGAGCGGACGCCTCCGCCTATTCTTCCAGACAACGAAAATGTAAATATTTACTGTTGCATCTGTCACGGTTAGGCTGTCATGCGCTGCTGATGCACGGAACAAATTTGTTGTTGATGAACCGGTAAAAATTCCGACTCAGTTCATATCAGCTGAATTTGTCCATTATTTTAACACATTGCTTGCAGAGTATCATTCCAACCTCTTTGTGATACTGTTTGTGTCGGAATGATTGAAACTTTGCAACGATTTTTTTTTTATAATTTTAAAATAAATTTCAGTTTGGCGTATTTCACCTCCTCTTTCACAGACAGCAACCTGTGATCGCAATATCACAACTTCGCAATGCAAAATATATAAATGTTTTGATATATTTGTTTCTTTCCCTCCTATATTACGCGGACAATCATTATAATTGGTCGAAACACATATTGGAAGTTCGTTTGATATTATATTTTACAAAATTTATTAGCAAATGCTTCTTCTTCTTCTTCTTCTTCTTCTGTGTGGTTATACTCTGGTCAACCTGATGAATCCAGCT
>KZ062369.1:0-57723 GCA_002091835.1 Anopheles maculatus
TTCATGATGCCGATGATGATGATGATGAGAAGTGTCGGATCGTATGTATGGGCAGGTTTCCCCGGTTTCGATACATGATACGCACCATAATGGGCTGATGCAGTGAATCGGTGTGCTAACCCGGTAGAGAGCAACATCTGATTAATCGTTATGGGCAGCCATTTTCATGGTGCCTCTTGTAACGTGATATCGAATAAATGGGCAGAAGAAAGGGTTTAGTGTTAGCTTGCCTTTTTTGGAACGCTGGACGGAAAGTTAAATTTGTTACGGGTTATGATGCTGTTGAACTAATTTTCAATCGCCGTGCAGCTTTGCTCATTGAAAAGTTTCAACACGATGATAATGGAGGCATAGGTTAAAGGGCTAAGATCCCTGCAGGTTATTACACTTGATATTATGATTGTTTTGAAGCATGGTTGTTTGCAGATTTAATTTGATTTTGCAAATAATAAATATTTAATTACGTTTCGTTAGAAACTTGTTAATTTCTATTGTACCTTTATCCATTTTCTAATAGAGACCAAAAATAGTGAAATATTAGTTTCATCGGTTTCATATCCACCAGCGGATATAAAATTGTATTATTTAGTGCATGGACGAACTCAGATCAGAATTATGATCTGAAAATTGTGATTGTCAATTGCGATTTAATACGATAATTTCTTGGTCCCAGCATTAAACGTTCGGGAAAAACACACCCTATCTTACTTCCTTCCTTGCTCGTAAAAACCGATAAACTAGACGCTGTCCAACCAACCCGTGCCATGTCACATTTAGTACCAGTGCAAACGTACAAGCATCGAAATACACCTGTCAAGCTATTTTTGATCAAAATACCGTACAACAAGCAAATGCCACAAGCGACCAGGCGTCTCCATTTCCGAAGCGAGCGCCCAGTTATTTTCCACATTGTCTAATAGAGCTGCCGAAACCCGTACCTGATTTGTGAACATTTAGTACATTCACCGCTCACAACCTGCACCCTTCGTCTGTTCACCTTCTGTACTGAAACTACCTCCACATGTCACCATAGAGGCTAGGTTTAGAACGTTGAAGTCGGCCCAAAAAAAAACTATTCACCCGAAATAACTAAACCACACGGGCAGCGGACGGGCTGAACTCGTTGCTTTGTGTCTGCGCTTTCAACATTGATAAACTATTCAATTGAACATGGAAGGAATGTATCAGCGAGCACAAATCACACTGTCCGGAGCAGGCAAAAGGGGTGAAGAAAAACGGCCAATTGAATCAAAGCTGGCACGGCAGACCAAAGCTCAGGCCGAATCGTAAAGAAGGGGTGTGTGTTTTTTTCGTTGTTGTGATTTCCTTTTTCTATTTTACCCTATGGACGTTCGTGGACCGTTTTCCGATCGCTTATCGCTGTTCGGACGCACCAACCTCAAAGGGGGGAAAAATGGACGATGAACATGACAAGTCGCGTACACTATTGGCTCGTTGTCGATGAAACACAGGTGAAATAAAGCTCGAACGAAATGGAGACTACAATTGAACATGAATGGGATCGTTGCTGTATCTGCGCCAGACAGAAGCAGCAAGCAACACGATTCGGATAATGATGATAAAACATTTCATCGAACGATATACGGCGGGCGGTTGCCGATGGTATGATGGTCCCAGACCCGCTATCTGACTTCGGGGTATCGGGAATCGGCAATAACGGGCCCTCTCATAAATCATCTACCGAGCTCGATTATTAAGCAACTGACGATAAACACATTTACCTGTGATTGACGGTGAGCTTACCGTTTTACGAGACAGGATTTCAATAGGAGATCTGCTACAAAAAAACACACACACACATACACACACACACACACACACTTACCACAGACCAGTTTGGTGAAGAAGCAGAAGAAGCACAAAGCAAAGCAAAACCAAACGAAAAAGGAAAGTAAATGGGTTCGATTGGAAATGGGTTTCCCCTTTTTTCCGGTTTTTGTTTGGTATCGAGAAAAATAATACATAATGGGAAAACAATTTGTCGAATAAATATTGTATATGGCAGTTGGGCTCGAGCACAACCCACCGTATGTTGGGACGGTCGGTGCTTATCATCGGTTCGGTTAGCAGCATTGGGCGTAAGGGGTTTTGAGAACGTTTTGAGCAGTGATTTATTTTCGTGTATGATAATTTAATCATGTTGCTGTCATGTTGCTGGCAGGTGGTACGAGGGGCAGGTTGGCTACCCCGGAATTACCGGAGTCTAACGATAGGGGTAGGTATTTGGTTGGTTCCACCTCCCAATTTGTGTGTTTAAAAAACGTTCACGAAAACAGTGGTTTTGCTTCTTGGGTTGAGAAGCAAACTACTAATGAAAAGTCGTTGAATGATTTCTGTTCGAAAGGCTATAATTATTCCGTGTGTAAACAACAAAATATAATAGTATTTTCTCCACACCGCCGTACCGCCGAAAATTCTTCTAAACCGCAAAAGATTTAATTTGATTTAATCTGTGGATACGAAGCAAACACCTTGAAGAACTTTGTTTTGAAGCAGATCTGGTCTTGACGAGTTTTTGACAAGCATTGTTTGTTTTAAAAATAATTAAACATTGATTTTTAACATATTATATTTGGCAATAACGACCTCAAGAAAACTCTTCTGTTGCTTTGGTGTAGCCGAAAATTAAAGGTAGCGTAATAGGAAAATCAAGGCAACATCGAAGTAAGTGAAATAACTAAAAATTAAAATGATTTAGAAGTAAAGCTGTGTTTGAGTCATAAATAATTCACTCACGAACAAAAGTCTTTTTTTAATGGCCTAACGTCTTACAGAGAATTATTCTCGATGCCCATTATTACCATGGGGAACTACCATTAGACGCATTTGTCGAAGTGTCGCATGACGGTGACTGTCTTTGAAGCATTCTCGGATCATCCGAAATCTAAAGCGTCTGAAATAGAATTGAAAACAGTCGACACAGCGTATTTCTAGTCCAGACCAGCCGCAAATGTACGTTAATGTCCATGTTGGATAAAGAGTTTTACAAAATCATTCTAGTATTAGCTAATCTTCTTCTTCTTTCTTGGCCTAACGACCTCTTAAGGTCATGCCTGCCATTTCTGGCTTACTAGACTAATTGATACCGCATAGTTGGTTAGTCAATCCTCACTATGGGGGAACGGCCCAGACGAGATTTGAACCCCGGTCCTGCCGTGTGAAGACCGGCGCCGCTGTCGCATCACCACCGGGCCGCCCCTAGTTAGTATTAGCTAATAAATATTTTAAATAACATTTCGTTCGAAGACGCATTCACGGACGTAAATCAAAAGGTATATTAAAACGACAGCTTCAAATTAAACATGGACGACTCAATTATGGAATCATGGAAGTTTTGCATAACAGTGATAATTTTGATCAGATCTTTTTCTTAATAAACAAGAAAGCTTTTAACCCTGGTTCTATTCACTACAATAAAATCTCCAAATAGTGCAGCTATCAACTGTATGCTTTTAAACGAAAGTTTGATCAATAAGCTGCATATTGCAATGGATTTGATTAATTCATTTATAATTAAATAACTGCGCTACATTAAAGCTCATCGTACGTTAAGGCACCCCACATAAATGGGTATAAATAATCCAAAGAGAAATTGTCTAACAAACACGACCCTTTCAACGTGTTGCTCTGAATTCGCGAAGATGAGTTTTCACTTTTTGGCCTCATCGGTCTATGCAGACCGAAAAATGCGCTTCTCATTGTGGCAAAAGATTCTATAGCGTCAAGAAAAATAAAGCGACTTCTTCTTCCTTCCTCCTGTCACACATTATCCCGCGGAAGTTTACTTCACTTCCTCGCTATCAATCGTACTGTGGTGTGCTATCGATTTTTGTTCCAACTTTGGCAAAAGACAACCAACAAACGCTCAGTGTTGCGCAAATCCTTTTCTGTTCACCACACAGGAACACATCCGCACATGCGGTCGCCTTGTTACAAGCACACACACATTCACACACTCCGACCTCTGGTAACGAGTGTTGGGTTTCGGGAAAAGATCCCATTCCCGGCTCCCAAGACGACAAGAAAATGGCAAAATGTCTGGCATCACCTCTTCTCCCCGTCTTCGCTTTTCCAACTCTCTCCTAGCTGAAAGAAACCCGAAGCGAATCGGGTGACTTCTCGTTGCTCGCGATACTGCTTCTTTGCCGTATTATTTTCCTATAAAAGCAAATCTAATGACAATGATTGATGAAAATTATGATCTAATGCTACCGGCAATGGCTTACCGAAAAGCGGGCAGAATGGTAATGGACGAAACCTGGGGAACAGAAGCGTGGCGAGTGCAGGGTAAGCGCCCGGAGGAGGTTTGCCGAATGAAATATGTTTTGTGGTATTTTTGGTGTGGTATTTCCATGGTTTTCGTTTCCTACCAGCGCACGAGCGGATTCCGCAACGTTTCCGGGACAGAGGACTGGGGGAACATGTGGAGGTGTGAGAAACAACAACCCGCCTGCCACACGAAACCCGAAACGCTTGTCCAAATTAATAACGAACCCGATAGGGGTAACCGGAGTATCTCGATATCAACGGGCGATTTATTTTCCCAAGATCGGGAGACAACACGGGCTGGAGGCCGTTGCTGACGTGAGGCCGTGTCCTGGTAGTACGTATTTTGGCAATTTTACCACCCCTACCCTTGCACTGGCCCACTGACAAGGGC
Source organism: Anopheles maculatus (assembly GCA_002091835.1). Lineage (NCBI taxonomy): Eukaryota > Metazoa > Arthropoda > Insecta > Diptera > Culicidae > Anopheles > Anopheles maculatus. The sequence goes on from KZ062369.1 coordinate 4,682, forward strand.
CACGCTTTATGTGAAGATATCCAGTTGTAACGACTCTGGTCGATCGTATCTCTCATAACGATACAAAACTCCCGCCACTATAGAGCACCGACACGGAACGCAAAGGGAGTAGGTCATTTGTCAGGAAATGGTCGTCTCCGGTCTCCACAAACGTCCGATTCCTTTGACGGTTGAGGGCAACAATCGCGTGGAACAATGGAAGACGCACAAAAAAAAATCAGGTTGACACACACTCACACACCGAAGAGGGGATGGATTCGCGCAGGCCAATGGCTTCGATGGAAAGTGATCGTAAAAGTGATTTTATTGACCGATACGCCGAGTTGGCTATTAATTCTCTTGTACCGTGTAGCGCATAGTTCTCGTCGTGTGCGAGATAAGCTTTACCGCGCGCTTCGTTATTCCCGCATTCGGAAAACGGAAATAGCCGTCCAGTCGGTTGGGGGACGGGAAGCATCGGAACCATCAACCTACGCCCAGAGCTGGTACAGATGACCCACTTACTCACCCTCACCGTGACCTATGCCGTCTATTTTGGCAGCATATTTCAAAGGACTTTCAACGTTTCAGCGCCATCAAATGATCAACAGCGTTTTCGGTATGTTCTCTTCGTTCTGTTCTTCCATCGATAGCAACAGTTGCTATTTTTGGACCGAATGGATGACTTCAACTTGACGAAGAGTAGCGGCTGAAAGGCTTGTGCAGGGTTTAGTTGGACATCAATGAATGTTAACGTTACGAATTTCAATTGATGGGAATGTTTAACTTTGAATTCTCAGATAAGTGAAAATAAAGCCGATTTAAGCAAATTTATTTAGTTTCAAGTTTAATGTCTTAATTTAATGTTTGGTTTAAAAAAATGCATAGCATTGACCAAGGAAATTGTTAAAACCATGCGCAACTTGTCTAGATTTTGGTTTTGTTTTTTACTAAAACGCTTTTTATACTTACTCGTTCAGCGAAAATTCTATCAGATGAATTTAATGGTCTGTCGGGTGATCACAAATTTTTCTCTAAGTTTCAAGATCTTCTCCAAAAGGAAAGAGATAGTTAAAAAAATATTTTATAATAATCAAAGAGGCCAATAAAGTCGCTCATCATCTCCGTAAAGGAATTGTTATGAAAGCAACTAAAATACTAAGCATCAAATTTCGTTCATCAAGAAATTTAATCAAAGCTGCTTCTAATTTATAAGAATTGCAGTAAAAAGTCTTCAAAACTCAAACCATCGTTGTCTTGGTTTGGTCAAAACCCAAAATTGTTTTGTTTAAACTTCGAGGTAATCGTCATATGCGTATAGAGGCTTCCGAAGCTATTGTATATAAATCCAATAGAACAAACTTATGATAAAAAATAGACAATTACATGTTCGTGGTAAAAACAACTAAATCTTTCCTGCTGGCTAAATTTAGCTGCTAAACTGTTTATATTCTTAAAAAGTCTCTACTGTTCGGAATATTTTATCTCTCCATGCATCATAAAAACTTTGCCTAAATCTTGACACCCACTGCTCTTTTCTTAACGGCCAAGTGTTGATTACCATCTCAAACGCTTTAATTATTTACTTTAAAAATATTAATCCTCATTATACCATTTTTAACGCAAACTCACCATTCATCCACCTCTCAAAAGCACAACCCAGCTGCAGTAAACAATGAAAGAGCATCGCCTCTGGTAAACACTTTAATCCGCTAGCCGAATTTATTCGATTTCGCCGAACGCTGAATGCCACCAAAATGAACCAAACCCAGAGATCATTAAACTGGAGAAAATATTTACCTCCGCTGGCAGGCCATTTTGGGAAAATGCTTTCACACCGACTAACAAATTCGTCTGATCTCTTTGTCGTCGGTCGGACCTACACGCCGGTTGAATGATTCTTTTTTTTACATTATTTGTCTTCATTCCTTGGCACAGTGAAATAGGATGATTTTTGGGGTAGCAGATTTACGTGCCGTAATAGAGCGCCCATTAGCAGCTGGTGCAGCGTTTCGAGGCAACAGTACCAAAACGGACTAACACTTTTCGTGTTGTTTATCCTAAGTCTGCTTCCTTCCTGGTGGATATGTTGCGCGTAAATACTGGCCCCGAGCGGAAAGATTGAGAAACGAAGAAGGAAACCGTGGGAAGGTCTTATCTTAATCGATTTAATGTGGTCAATTTATTTGTCCCGGTTGTGGTTCGTTGCTGGAGCGTTCCCCACGCAACGGCCATTTGGTCCGAATGGTGCGGACTCCCGATCGGATTGCGGCAATTGGCGCGGCAACCATCGCTAAGGAGCGTTAATTCCTGTGTAATCTCGTCGAGATTAAGCACAAACACTTAATTCCGATAGGAACGCTTCGTTCGTTCGTTGTTTGTGTTGTTGTTTCACGGGCTTCACGATTTACACTCCACGATTTCGTCGGTACGATTGGCAGGTTTCGCGCGCCCAACTGCCTGCTCAAGGCGTTGAGGCGATTTCGTTTCGTTTCATTTCATTTTTCCACTCCAATTCCTAGCGGAGTGGTGGTTGGTTTCTTTTCGGAAGACAAATATTTGTTTCGCAAACCGCTAATCAAAACGAACACCATCAGCCATGGAACAGCCGGTTAAAAAAGAAACGAAACCGATTCCGAACCAAGCCGTCGGGAGTGCTGTGGAAAAGCGGGCCACCAAATTTGCTATTGTGGTCGATTGTGGGAAAGGACAAATGGGGAAATTTAATCCTAATTAAATCAAATCGATGAAAATGATCTACACTAAACAAAGAAAGCGAAAACCAGCAAACAAATTTAGACCGAGTTGCGATGCGTATTGCTTGGGGGAATTTTTATTTTCGATTTCCCTTTTCACTGTTTGTTCATTTGATATTTGCTCTCAGACAAAGTGTGTGCAAAAACCAGAAATTTCTACAAAATGAGCAATCATATCAAAAGCATCTTCAGCCTGGTGGAGCTTACTGACATTATACGTTTCCCATTCCGTTTTAGCTAGAACAAGTGATCGATTTCAGAATTTAAAGGAAATCCGATTTGGATAATTCAATTCCTCCCAACACCGATGTGCTCCCGTCGGTGTCGGCTGTGAAGATTTGTTTTTGATCATCTTTACCAATTAAATTGAATGTCCTCTTGACGTTGCTCTGGGGTAGGCAGTTGTGTCGGGTGCTATTCAATTTAATTCTTTTATCATTACACAACACAATATTAACTTCTCATTAGCTTCCATTATTTACCATCAGAAAGCGAGACCGGACCGAAATGTCATTCTCGTCCAAGAAGCCAAGAGTGATTTTCCAAAGAATGGCGACTTGGAATCCAAAAGCGGTTCCGCTCGCAATGTGTTTAATCGAGCGGACTAATCTCTCCACCGATAAACCTATCATCAAATCAACATGACAAAGAGCAATTTCGATGTCATTCCGATGGTGTGCCGGTCAGCCATGTGAAATGGCTGTGTCAATTGGTGTCTTATCCAGCACGCGTATCTCGCGCTACACCACGGCAAGCAACCACCTTATCATACGGCTTAGTCGTCCGGGTCAGAAATGGTACAACAAAAGCGAACAAAGCGATAATAACAGCGTGAGAGGGACAAAAAGGCACAGGAAACCACAACTCATCCGTGAAAGCATGGAGTATGGATCGTCTTTGATTTTCCCTTTTTTTTCGGCCCCAAAATCCCTAACCTTCACCGGTGCACGATGGTTAACGGTTTCTGTTTTTACGCAATGTCACGATATTGTTTTCCGCGCACAAAAAAAACCCATACCCACACACAACAAAGCGTGGAAACTTCCCAGCAGCGTGTAAATGAAAGCGAAACCAGCGATGGTTAAAGGACCTCCAAAAAACTCCACACAATGATACCACAACTTTGGTGCGGTGCGGGCGCAGAAGTGATAGCAATCAGGGGTGGGAAAAGGTGAACCACAAGAACGAATCCTTAGGTGGAGGTGAATTTTGTTTTTCATTCTCTTTCTTCCTACAAGTCAAGCGGAACCTTCCTCTGCCTAAGCTTTCTTGGTGGCCAGTTGGGAGCAACAACACACAAAAAAAAAAACCGCAAACGCCTTAACGTGTAGCCATGCGTTTGTTGCGTGCCATACCCATCACTAACGGTTCGAAAGCCGACGACCATTCGTGACGAAGCCATTTTGTCTTTTATGTTGGGCTTTAGCAATTGTTAAACGAGCGGGAAAAAATTGCTACGGAAGAAAGAAAAGCTTGAGCGCAGTAGCGAGAAAGAAAAGCGATGTGGAAAACCATAGTGTGTGAAGAGGGGGTTAAGCATAGCGGAGGGGCAAATGATGGTGTCATTGTTGGCGGTGTGTTTCTGATCACGTTGCTGCACACGACTCATAGTTCTGGTGATCGATCTGAAACGGTTGATTGAATTAAAATATTTAATGAAAAAAAACGCACCTACCAATAGTACCTAGCAATACTGTAACTTTTAATAAAATTATGCATCGCGTTCTTCTTCTTTCTTGACCTAACGACCTTTTAAGGTCATGCCTGCCATTTTAGGCTTACTAGAGTTATTATAAACGCATAGTTCAATAGTCAGTCCTCACTATGGGGGAACGGTACTGTAATGTAATGTAATGCACCGCGTTACATTATATTAATACGTTATGTTATATCTTTAACAAATTTAGCAAGTTCTTTTTTTTGCCTAATTGATTTGCTCAGATTACTGTTTAAACTTGCATTAAACTATACATATGGTGTGCTTATTATTAAATAATTGAAATTCGCACTATATTCCTTTTTACACAATTTGTGTTTGCGCCTTACGTTAGGCAACCCATGATACATGAATTTTGTTATAATTATAGATCTCAATCTTATTCCCACAGATCTGTAATGCCACTATTACTATCACATAAGTATAGCATGTAAAAAGAAATAGGAAATAAATTAGTGTAAGTTGAACCATTAAACATATGAACTAATAAAACACATTGACATTGATTTGAAACTTCGAAATGTATGGACTGACTGTTAGCCGCCCCAATATAACGCGTATATTTCCTATAATATCTTTTCTTTTTCTTTTTCGAATTATTTTCGAGTTGATAATTTGGTTTGTCTGTTCACTATGATTGCCTTTCCGTATAGGTAAATACTTTTTTTTATCGTTCGAGATAATGTTCTTGTCTAATGTCTAATTTTTCGTGTGAAAATTATACCATTTATTGATTTTATTTATTCGAAATTTCAACTTATAAGTATTATGATTCATATTTACTTATTTTATTGCTTTGAGACCTAAAATGCAAATTTTTTAAAATAATTATAAGTTCACATTATCTTTCCTCAAGCGTAACGACTCAAAGCTTTCCTATGGAATTTAAATATTTGATACCATTGTCTAAATTATCGTTTTCCCCGTGATCATTAATAAACGCTGAGCCTTATTTTGAAACAAGATCACTTTCTATTTCTTCCCTTATCTTGTCGTAGTTAAGCAATGCTGCTGAAAATATTTTCTTATGACAGTACCATTTGCATATTTTCATCATAAGTCATGTCGTCAGCTGATTACAATCGTGTACCACCCGACCGAAGAACTTCGCTTCTTTAATAAATCATCCGCTGACAGTTATCAGACGAAGAAAGCTAGCAATGTAACGCGGTGCACAATTGAAACGTAATCAACGGACGTCACTTCATATTTTAATGAAACTTTGTAACGGATTGCTGGTGCAAAACGAATCAATATCAATAGAAGACAGCAAGCCTCCGAAGCTCACCATCATAAAAAAAAACAAAACCAGAAAGGGACAGAGCGAATCAAACGCAAATTAATCAAAAGTATCGCAAGGAAGGAAACGCACGACCATAAAAAGAAAATTGGAAATGAAAACGTAATGAAAGACAGCGAAATCTCACACTCATTTCATTACCGAGACCCGAGTGTCGTCGGGCGCTATAAATTGTCATTGGGCACCGGTGGTTGCTGTCGCCGGCCGTGTTGTGCCCATCGATGGGGCATTGCTAATGAAAATGAGTTTTCACTTTTGTCCCTTTTCGCTTCGCGTTTTTTCTCCCTCTGTGCGAGTACGTTGGGTGGTGTTTCTTTCACAATTTTATCACCACCCGGCAGCCGCGGTTGATGGGTATTTGCAGCGCGCAACATGCAGGCGGGAGCAAAAAAACGTAAAATCCATGGCAAAAACCATTCACCCATTGTTCCCCAGTTTGGTCGTCGTGTCTTCCCGGTGACTTCATGACGCGCCTTCAGCAGTGAAGGTCAGTGGGCGGGTGAAAAAAGGGAAACATTTTTTGTTGTTTGGTTGTTGTTGCCGGCCGTCCATCGAACCACGTGGCGAAAGAGTAACAGAGTATCGCTAGCTACGAATGAACGCCATTGACATTCAAACTCGTGGCTTTTCATGTCCGTTGGGGCGCATAAAGCGTTGCAACGCTAAAGAAGAACATTCCACCACGCCATCCGGCTCTGCCGGGGCTTCTTTTATGACGTCGGGGAACAGCGTGTACAGCATAGAGAGGAATGAAAGGAAAGACGACAAAAGGGCATAAAATCATTAAGGCACCATGATTCCTTTGTCAAAAGCGGTTGGGCAGAGGAGGACCGGCAGCAAGTTGGTGGAAAAAAATAGTAAGCATACCATGACCGTTACCGGCGATAGTAAACGTCAAAAGACGGCCGAAAGAAACGGTGCAAAGTTTGAGTTGAGTCGTTCGGAAACTTTATTTGCTAACGAGTGGCAAGAAGCGTTAGGATTTTTTGTTTTGTTCTGTGGTTTTGTGAAGCAGCTTTTTATTCTGTGCTTTTTAATTTGTTTTACTTTAATTTTAACCTTCCCTGTAGCATGGGAGCTTGTTGCGTTGCGTTGTTTTTGTGTTTACACAACACGTCCAATGACGTTTGACAGGCAGCACAGTGGAAATGCGTGTTGTGTAACGTGTTAATATTAAAAAAATCTAAATGAAGATTAAACTTGTTTCAAAAAAGTTTTATTACTTTTCGCTGTTTATGAATTGTGTATTGCACAACACTTAGCGTAATAAAGGAAACAAAATAGGAAAAACGCTCCCAACATGTTCCACGCTTTCCTTATCCCATTTTAATCATGATTGCTCGTGTACCAGAAAGCACAAAACCATGTTGTCGCCGGTTATTCGCTACATTACCGGCAGTGGAAAACAAAATGAAACATACCATCCCCTACCATATGGTGGAAGCTTCTTTATGTTCCTATTCGCCCCGCCTAACATTACAAGGTGAACGCTTGCTTCGGTAAAACAAAGCACCGAGGAACCATGTTTACATATGCTGCTCTGGCGTTTACCTGTACGCTTTGCCGTGCCCTAATGCCACCGAATCCTTGGAGAGTTTCAGTTTCACCAGCGTATCACCACAGCTTAATGGCATTGCCAATTTCGGGTGAAATAACAGAATTTAATTATTTTTTGCGTCTTTCCCATTCACCAAAACACGCCGAAACGCTCTAACGTTTACCAATTTTGAATTTCGAACCTTTTGATACCGAGCGAATCCGAGTGGCTACGGAATTGGCTGTTGGCATTTGTTAGTTAAGCACAATTTTACCGAAAACCTTCACTATCTCCTGTAACACGGATTTTCCCATCCCGGGATCCCTGACCTAGCCCGAACTGAGACTAACGAATTGTTTTGCATTCTTCAACGTACCGGTTTTTCACCAATTTTCCGAGCTTTTCGAGCAGACCCAACTATTCGCCTTCTGCCCCGAAGGGTGCGAAAATTTGTGTTGCCAGTGTCTGGTGGTTATGACACCCGGGAAAACTCTCCTCAGAAAAGGGCGACCTGAAGCGCACGAGAAAGATGGAAGGGGACGGATACACGAAACCCAAATTCGGCAGGCGTCAATGATGATCCGTGCTCCAACCCCCCCTCCCCCCTCAAGTGGTTGGAAAATCAGATAATTTCCTAGAAGTAATCACCTTCCCCTGTTTCTCATACCGCCCCCCCGGAAAACCCTCTCCGGACGACACGAGAAACATCGAATCGACAGTTTTCCTTTCTGTCTGCCGAGGTACATAACCTCATTTCTGCATCTCGCATTTAGAGTACCGTCCGTGCCTCTTTCAATGTTTCCCCGCAACAAAACAAATCCTTGCTCCCTTTTTCCGGCCCTGACCGGCATATGGCGTACGGTTGCGGGTACGGTTTACGGAAAAGACATCCCTTTCGATGGTGGTGCGATCTTTCCTGTTGTACGGTGGGTTCGGGTTTGGAAAATCATCGTGGCACGGCACACTGCAGGCAATCTTCCAAAAAACACGTTTCCTCGGGCTCGTGCTTGTTGTCTTGCTTCGCTTGTTGTGCAGTTGGGTTTCGCCCCCTACGGGTGGGAAAGAAGCACCGTTTATGCAGTGTAAGCCGAAAATGCTTCATAAAGTTGAGAGATAACAATCATTTGATTATGATTACGTTTCGTGTCTCGTGGCAGCCCCGGGATGGAACGGACGGTGTGCATTTTGGGCGCAGCGTAAAAGGGGTCGCACCACCCATCAGGAAGAAAACGCGCACCGACTTCCTACACGCCACGGATGCACTCTGATAAGACGCTTTGCCAGTGAGTAAAACTTTGAACGCAAGGTGAAAATATGACGCTTACCTTCCGCTGCTGTGCGCACACACAATCGCCCGGAAAGGAAAAGTGGAGGGAGAAAAACCAACGAAAAACGATCCATTCTTGACTGTTCTTTTGGCTTTTTTCACCATGCACAGAAAAAAAAGAAACGGGAAAACCACGGAAGGAAGGTTCTTTGGGAAAAAATTTTCGCTTCGTAAACACGCTCGGCTCAGGTTACGATTATTGTCGATGCAAGCAGCCACTGTCACCGTCGCCGTCGCATTGGCTTTGGCTGCCTTTCTCGTTGAAATTGTTTGTTGTTGGATCCTCATGTACGCTGCTTCCTCATGGCTCCCTCCGCTGCAAGATCGTTGTAGAACATTCACCTCATTTTCCTACCGCTTGCCATCTTTACTTGCGAAGAGATTGTTGTCGTTTGGAATTGTTTGAAAAATATCGATATACCCCTGCAAGACAAGGAACAAATGGTGTACCGCTTCTTGTTTTGTCGTACTCTTTTCTTCTCTACCTCTTTCCTGTGGTGGTATTTGCGGGTGTGACATAGTTTCCTTCCCTTGGTTTCTTTGCCACCGTTTGTGTGCAAAAAAAACCCCTTTTTTGTTACGTTTTTCTCGTGATGGAAATTGCACAGCAAGCCAACGGTTTGTAATCAATACCAAAAGGGCGAGGTTCTGGTTTTCTTTTCGGGTTTGCAAAGCAAACGCCACCATTTGTTCACGTGGAGGCGCCATGTTTGATCAACGGTAAGGAATAGGGTTGAAAATGTGGCTCATCTTTCATGTTGTGGAATTAACTACCACACAATCTTGTGGGCAGCAGTGTGGTTGAATGTGGTTTGCAATGAAACCCTTTAGTAAATACACTTTTTGTTTTACCAAGACATGAATTATGCTTTCCAAGCAGGTGCAGAGGATGGGATTGCCGAAAAGAGGATTGGTTTTTTCTTAGCTGGAAATTTACTTTAGAAGAGCTATGCGTATATTAGTGGTTGAGTAAGTAGGCAATATTAAACCCTCAAAAACACCCACACTTACATTGTTTTCAAGATTTTCTTTACAACACACGTAAAAGAATCCTTATGAAAGTTATGAACAACCTTATGTTGCAGTAGGCAGTCCTGGGAAATATTCTAATTTATTGAATTGAATACTCTTTGAACGCAATATTTTTATGAGAAAACCTGAGAGACTAGGATCTTTTTACCAAATAATTTTACAGACTTATATCACTTTATTGTATCACTTTAAGCTTATTTTAGGGTTCAAAAATACTTTAAATTCACATTTACAACAACTATCATATAGTTAACAAGCTATTCAACTAGCTTAAGAACAGATTTGTATTACATCTTACATTAATGTTTCATTGAACCATAAAAAAATCACACCCTTGACTTAAACGTCATACCGTTGTAAGGAAATCAATCTATTGAGTACACGAAATTTGATTTGGTCAAACTAAACTATGTAGAAAGATCCATTCGTTATTTAGATTTAAAAAGAGATCGACATTCTTATCTAAAGAGATGTAGACCTTTACCATTTTCATTAGTGAGTCATTTTAACCAAATTTACGCTCGGAAATGTGTACTTAAAATGACCTAGGTCTTGATACCGTACAAGGAGCCTAAAGGTTAATATTCTCCAAAATCGTTGGGGACACAATAATATCCCTAAAATAATTTTGTCAGAATATGAAAAGTGTCGTCGTTTTCTATGATCTAGTTTAGGAGGAAAACATTCTAGGAGGGCATATAAAGACACCGGACCAAGTGAGAAGATAAATCAGTGTAACCTTACGTTAAACTGATTGTATGGAATTAATTAAATATTGTTGTGATTGGGTTAACAAGACACACAATATTTCTATTCAAAGACGCGATCAGTTACCCATCGAAAAGCATGCTCTTAGAAAGAAACTACCTCAGAGCCTACAGACAGATCTATAGTTTTTAAAAGCCAGATATGCTTCTCAATGGATTTATTTTTACATATTATCAAAATTCTACAGATGTTATAAGTACGTAAGACATAAAAACACTTAAAATCTTACTCAAAAGTTACCCATCCAAACAATCTAATGCCTTTTTCCTTTTTCCGTTTCTTCAGGTAATGCACGTCTCTTTATCAGTTAAGTGAGTACACCATGTTACCAATGTCGAACCCATTATGTCTGACCTATACAAAGAAAGAAATATCGGGGGGCCAAATGTTTCAATACAATACATAAATTTTCCAGATTATCCTTAAACCACAGCAGCCGGCTGGTCCAAACTGGTCCTGGCCACCCACAGAAACTGGTAGCGATCGAATGGAAATAGAAAAAAGGAGACCAAAAGCAGGACTAAAGCAAAACGAAAATGGAACAACAACACGAAGAAAAAGCGCACATAATCCGGTCACCTGTTTATTGCAAACGCGAAGGATTATTATCGTCCTGTTCGGTGTGGTGAAGCAAAATTTGCTATCAAACCCCATTCCAGGACGCACTCCCTTCTTTTTTCGAGGTCCGGATAAATCGACTCACAAAATGCTAAGGACACGCAAAAGGAAGCGAAAAAAAACGAACGAAACGATGATCATTTTTATGACATCGAGCGGTAATGGCATCGCGAAAAATCACGCCAGTCGTAATTTGCTGAGCACGGAACGCGGGTATGGCGGAGCGAAATAAAATAAAAAAGCGTGTCTCCATTCGCCTGTAAAGTGGTGGTTGTGTGCAGTTTGTTTTTTTTTTGTTGTTGCGTTTTGTCCTTACCATTCTTCTCACCACGGTGACAATTCGATTTCCGGTCGAGCGACTCCCGGCAGCGGGTGTGGCCAACTGTGGGGACAATGCTGGTGGTGGCCATTCCCCAACGACATTCACATGCATATATGAATAGTCGGTGCGTCACAGCCGGCGCGCTTATCATTATTATTCCAACGTGCATTCGCGTAGATTGACAGCTTAAATAAACGATCCACGTACGATGATCGCCCGGCCAGCTCCCCACCGATGCATGATGGCTGTATTTGTGCGAGTGTACGTATGCGTGCGGTTTGAATTTATGTTGCGCGGCTGCCATGCTGCCACCGCCGGTCTTATGTGTGCGCAGCGATGAGGTTGATGGGCGTAAAAATGACAAAAACTGTCACAATCTCGCATCACGACTCTCGTGCGACGATGCGACACGATGCGACACGGATTCGACCACCTTCCCCCAAAACTCCGACCCATCCCGCTCTCGTGAATGGAAAATGTGCCAATACCATCGTGCTTTTGTGTGTGTGTGTGTGTGTGTGTGTGTATTGCGTGTTGTTTTTATGACCGTTTCCCGGCCGTTTTGTGAGCCCGTGGGCTCATTCCGATTGAGCGAGTAAAGGAATGGGTGGGTTAGCTTGGTGGGTGATAAAAATTCAGCCCGAGCTACCCTGTGGGAAGGGAACGCTGACTGAGTGATGCCACCCGTCTCTTTTTTGTTTACGTTCTTTTACGCTGGATAGTCCTGTGTGTATCTATGCGCATCGTTCGAGCAAATGTTCGGGAAAGTCGCGTTATTCGGTGACACGATGCAACCTCACTCAGAACCTTACGCGAACGAGATTGTCAGTCAATTGGAACATTTTTGGAGCAGCTCCGGTTTGCGGGAAATCAATGGAAGGGGGAACGTTGGTTCGATCATCGCCAACGGGGAGCTCGAGATGCATAAAATTTCAATCACTTTTTGTAAATGATTTTCTCTCCCTGTTTTTTTTTGAGCTCCAAAAGCATACCATTGCAAGGGGTCGAATGCCGGGGCGGGAGAAGGGTGGACATTTTTGTTCGTAATCAAAACGTTCGTTATCGTGATATTGAATTATTTTATGACCGCTTGAAGCTGATCACCGAACGGTGCTCAAACTTGTGAAGAGATGGTGCGTGATTTAAAAAAAAAACAGGCGTGAACTTGACATAAAGGTATGTTAGATTAGGCTGTGAAAATTCAAGAGGCATTTGTAATGCTGTTAAACTTTCGAACATTCATTGCATAACAATTTTATGCGCTTAAGGTCATTGAGAAGGGATACGCATGCTTGAGTGTTAGCTTTTCGGAATAGGACTTATTTTGTGATTAAGTTTAGTGGTAAATTTCGAACTAATATTCCATAGAATTTTGTTCGCATCTTTTAATATTAAGGAGGAAAATTGACATATCTTTAACGTATTCTAAATGTATCTATCTATGTATGTATAAAACGTGCAAATGCACTATGGAATTCGGATTGTTTTATATTGTTCATAATTGCTTCACAAAAGCATTACACAACGCAAGGCATAAGGAACAGGGATCGAATTTCATTCGGCTGTGACTCAATGTCAATGCGTTTTCAGACACTAAAAATAATTGTTAATATGGCACCAGTTCTTGAAACAAAATTCTACTGCCGGTCAGAAGAATTGAGGTTTAACTTCATGGGTAATGGGTAACTTCATATCCCGAATTGTCTAATATTATCCAAAATTATTTGTTCTGCTAGCTGTCAATAAAATTGCGGTTATTTCATTTCAAAATACGTCTTACATCGGTTTCACATCGCATCAACAACCGCCAACCATCGTTAGTACTTGCCCTATATTGAACCAAAGCGAAAGCCATTACTTTTGTAAGAGTAGCATTCACAATAATAACAAAATATTTAGAACCACGCACCTAAAGCTGGTCCTCTTTGCATAGAAACTAAAGCATGCTCTTCTTCTTCTTCTTTCGTGGCCTGCTCTTAGGGAGCTCGTCTAGTAGACAGGGTCTGGCGTCCCATGCGTTCCCAGAAAACTCGGTGAATGGCTGCCCTTCTCCACCCCCGGCTGCATCCGATATCCGAAAAATAGCGAGTGCATTGGCGTCCTCCGCCAGCATAGTCCAGGACTCGTGCCCGTAGAGGACTACCGGCCGTATCAGTGTGCGATATACGGCGCATTTCGTGCGTTGTTGGAGTCTTCTGGATCTCAGGAGTTTGTGGAGTCCGTAGTAGGCACGATTCCCCTGCACAATGCGCCTTCGGATTTCGCTGCTTACGTTGTTATCCGAAGTTACGATCGTGTCAAGGTAGCAGAACTTCTCTACTACCTCGAGATCGTCGCCGTCAACTAATACTCTGCTTCCGAGTCGTGCTCTATCACGGTCAGAGCCTCCGGCAAGCAGGTACTTTGTCTTCGTCGCATTGATCCTCAATCCAATCCTATCGGCCTCGCGTTTCAGTCGGGTGTACGCTTCGCCCACCGCCGCAGATGTTCGCCCGATGATGTCGATGTCATCCGCGAAGCCAAGGAATTGGAGAGACCGGGTGAAAATCGTGCCCCGGATGTCAAAGCCCGCGCTTCGCATGACACTTTCCAGAGCAATGTTGAACAGCAAACAGGAGAGTCCGTCCCCTTGCCTCACACCCCTGTGAGATTCGAACGATTCCGACAGCATGTTCGGCACTCTCACCTTGCACTGCACACCGTTCATTGTAGCCCTCAACAGCCGTGCCAGCTTCGCAGGGAAACCGTACTGCCGCATGATGTTCCATAGCTCAGTACGATCTATGGTGTCGTAGGCTGCCTTGAAGTCGATGAACAGGTGGTGCGTGGGGATCTGGTGCTCCTGGCACTTCTGGAGGATCTGCCGTAGAGTGAAGATTTGGTCGGTAGTGGATTTCCCTCCAACAAATCCAGCTTGGTAGCTCCCAACGAAATCTGTAGCAAGGGGCGCAAGTCTGCAGAAGAGTATTCGGGACAGGATCTTGTAGGCAGCATTCAGGTCTGTGATGGCTCGGAAGTTAGCACAGTCCAGTCAGTCGCCCTTTTCATACACTGAGTGAATAACACCCAGTTTCCAGTCCTCCGGTAGTTCTTCCTGGTCCCATATCCTAACAATCAACCGATGCATAATCGCGGCAAGCCTCTCCGGGCCCATCTTGAATAGTTCAGCCACCATCAGTACCATCGCTGCCAACTGATTTGTTACATTTCAGCTGTCTGATATCACTGAACTAGAGCATGCTATAATATTCTGATAATATTCTGATAATATAAGACGTGATATCAAAATGTCTCGTAAGCCATTAAGGTTGTGAAAACTTAAGCGAACGGTTAAGTCAAGGAGAAAAAATATATATTTTTTAAGATCTTAATTTCACTCAAAACTATGCTACAGATGTTACACAAAATGAAATTGTACAAATTAATTTGTGTTATACCACATCTTGCGAAAAAACTTGCAAGACATGCATAAAGCAAGTAAATCATATTTTATTGAGCTAATTGCTTACACTATACAAACCGTCCTAACAGCCCAATTGTTTCAAGCTCATATTCATTTCAAGTTAAACGTAAACATTGTTATTCCTTTTTTGAAGCACAGAAAATAAGACAATGTATAAAAAAAACCGAAGCGTCACTCGAGCATAAGGTCACCATTATCTTACTGTTCACCATTATCTTACAACCGCTATCGTTATCATCATCGTTCTCGTGCTCATACCATCGGATGGACTGTTTGCACGATCACAATTAGCTGCTCTCAGGCGCTTGGACAACATTAAGAGCAATGTTTTCTCACTCTTCTACAAATGTCCCACCCGTAAAACTTCCCGCACAACCCACCAGGATACCTGTTCGTTTGGTTCGTTCATTAGACCGAATTTTTCCGAACGCCGCCCACAGGAAAGGCTAGTAAAAGCTGGTTCATTACCAAACGATTAGCCGTGAATAGGGCAAAAGCAACATTTAACTGCGGGCAACGAAGACGGTCAGTGGACGAAGTGTATGAAATGAAATAAAATGAAATACAACACCATAAGCTGATTGTTATGGGTGCCACCACCGCCGCTGCCATCAGGCGGTCGTCGTCGTTGTCGTTCGAGGCAATAAAGCATTTTTGTAATTAACCAGCAACCAAGACCCAGCTGGTGGAGTGTCAGCGCTGAAAAGGGTGGTGACGAGCGCGCGCGCCTCCCAAAAGGACATTCGCAATTGCTGCAGGCCGGTAAGAATGATGAGCCCGTGTCCGAGCTGGTGAAGGTGATAGTTTCTGATAAGGCAAATATTTGCCAACCACCTGAGCTAAACGCGAAAGCAGTCTGGAGCAGTACCGATGGTCAGCGGAGGCCGTACGTCCAACTGTTGTGACCCTGTGCATGATGAGCTGCTTCATGCTGTAGAGGTGTCAGACTAACTGGCAGGAAGAATGAATAATTTCTTCATTAGCTAATGCGTCTGCTCCATCCGGTTGGCGTGTCGGTACCATTATTTGCCGAAAACAGATGAGCTCCCCGGGACGCCGAACACATTTGGCAGATGGACAACAGCAGTGACAGAGACAGTGGCCTGTGGGGAAATAGGCATTGTCCCCTTTACTGATGTATTAAACGATTGGCATTCATTCCGGGCTCATGTCCAACAGACGTTTAACATTTTATTTCAGCAAGGGACTTACGTTTTCTGCTTACGGTGGGTTTTGTTTTTCCTTCGTGGGGTAAAAACACGCCATCCAACGTGTCTCGAATGCGAAACATTCGGTGCTGGACAGGTGGCGGCTTCACAGTGTTGACCCTACTGGGAGTCGTAATTGTGATTGTAATGTAAAATTATTATTCATTACTTTCGGTCACGAACCAGTCGAACCCTTCTATGGTACAGCAGTTTTAAGGTTGCTCGTGACGAGTACTCACCATCATCTATATCATGGTGAAATGAAACGAAAAACGAAAGTAACAAAGGAAAATTAGGCAAAAACATTTCCTCAAACGCTTAATTAGTAATAACACTTTTCGACAGCCCTTGTTTATGTAGCGAACAATAATGGAAGTTAATGTTATTTGATTACAAACACTCTCTCATGAAGGACGGCTAGTTTATGAGGTGCAAACAGTGCACGATTCGGAAGACATTTCTAGTGACGACACCAGTAAACCGTGGCTTCAGCTCAGTTCACTATCTCCACATTGCGATACATTATTTAAGCCTTGGGAGTACTTTACTCTACTGTTTCCTGTGACATAAGCAGCTTAGTCTAGGGTGACTCATTCCATTCCATCGCTCCGAAAAGCACAGAACACCCGAATAAAATACAAAATCGCAACGTAACATCGCCGGTGCCAGAGTCCATCCGTTTGACCCGATCACCCGATCGATGGTTGATGACTGTAGCTCGTTAATCTGACAGTGGATTACATTTTGGACGTTGATTTCCCCCGAGACACTTTGAAACTCGCGAACCCACGTTGCCAATCTTTGATGAACAGAACTCTCATCCAAAATTGGTCAATTGAACCCTGCACCCGGCGAGGTTCTAAAAGTGTATACACCAAACAGAGCACGGTTTGTTGTTCTGGTCGACATCGCGCTCGGGGAAATGGTGAGTAGATGGTGATACTTTTTATTGCCTATTTTAAGCAAACATCGCGCAAACTGTGTGGGATGCTTTGGCAGTGTGTTGTGAAACAAACCATGAAATTGTTCCCGCTAGTGTTAAAAAGCGCCATGGGTTGACACATACTGCAGCATATGTATCGTTAACGGGGCTTGTTCCATTCGATGGAATGGAAAACAGTCGTAAAAGTTTGAACTAAAGTCAACCCACCCTTTACTGTCCGATCGTTATCTATGCTGAATGAATGGACATTTTACTGCAACAGAAGTTTCAACGACTGAATGACCTGGTCCAGCATAATGACTCTTTCGTGAAGTAGGTGCAGTGAGAGTATTGGTTAGAGAATTTAACGAGATAGTAGTTTGATTAATATCTGTAAACAAAAGCTACGTTGTTTTATTTTTATAGAGTAGGATCGAGATCGTATTTTACTATTCATAAGTACTATCTGTCCGCATACTTCAGATCAACTAGTTAGTTAATAGTATATGTCAAAGTTCATGAAAAAGCAGGGCAATACTACTCGAGATATTTGAGGTATTGAGGGGCAGGTTGCAAATTTTTACTACAACTCTATCGCACAGTTTCCATGTAGTCCATGGACTAAGCCTAATGCTCTTGATGCTTATAGCGTAAATCACTGAATGAATCTAAGGAATCTCGACGTTCATCATTTATTGTCACTACGTACAGGTAAGGAAAAAGCTAGAGTACTTAAAACAATCTGCTTTAAGTTCTCATAGAGCAATCATTTTACAATCAAGATTCACAACCTTCATCCAACATAAGATGTTTCGATACTTGAAGACGCGATTTTTTTTATGAAAGTACTCATGAACATTAAATCAAAATAGGAATTTTTCAATGCAGGTCAATGGAATATGCTTCGTAATTAATCATGTTTAATGTTTTTACTGGTAGATGCAGCGCCGGTCTTCACACAGCAAGACCGGGGTTCCATTCTCATCTTGGCCGTTCCCCCATAGTGAGGACTGACAGCCCAAATATGCGGTAACAATAAGTCTAGTGAGCCAGAAATGGCAGGCATGACCTAAGAGGTCGTTAGGTCAAGAAATAAGAAGATTATTTTTACTAAATTTTTGGAGATGGATTTTTTACAATCACATTTTATATTTTAATTATTTGAAATAATTCACCGGATGTTTGTTTATATCAATTTGGCTTCGGCTTTGTACAATGGATGCAAGCCTCCATCCCTCTATGGAAGAAGCCTTATTGAGTAACGTGTGCACTTTCGACGAATCGCTTCTACACGTGCCAAACGGAAGGGTTTTAGACTATAATAGCATACTCAAAGACACATCGAGTCGTGAGAGTCTCATATAATACATACAAGACTTTAACATTTTATTTGCACTGTCGACAATCATGAACAGTCATCACTGCGGCAACTATCTAACATGATCAGCAAACAGTAACAGCTGAAATTTCGATCATAACTTTACACGGTATCAGCGATCAGTCACAACTGTACAAGCTTGTATAGTTTCGCAACGAGTATGCAAAACCAAAGCACAGCTTTTAAGTCAACATATATCGTGTTGACATTCCTCTGCCTTTAATCCAGAGTCAAATTTACGTTTGCAGAAGCTGAAGAATTGGACATGATTTGTACTAGAGCGCAAATTAAAGAGGCACATGGATAGTTTTTAGAACTTTTCCAGTCTCCATTTTGATATAAAGATGCCATCTAATATGATTTCCATGCACTTGGAAAACTACAATTTTAGAATCAAGATCAGGATTAGTTAATGATTTAAGCCGCTTAGTACATGTCACATTTAATGCTGGATCAGCCATTGAACAATATTTAAAACAAACTAACCATTTCGCACATATCATTTAGCTTTAAAAGCTCGTCGATGCTCATGATTTGATCATTAAAACAAAAACTATTAACTTATTACATAAATGTCACCACCCTAACCGTTTATAATAAAAAGTAATTTTAAAACGCTTTTTTATTGTTTTTGTAGTGCATTACAACATTGTAATGCAATTTACAATTAGATAAATAGTAATACTTACCCATGACCCGTTACAATCAACACAAAACCAAACAGTGTAAAAACAGTAACAAACGCGCGCACTCACTCGTCTACCAAACATTTAGACCCCGGGGTGGCTAATAATCAAACCGCAATTTTCACATTTTTCGTTAAACACGTCTCCGCCATTAAAACAAATTAAATATTTTGTTGCGTGCCACGCTGAAAGTCACCACCACCAACGACGACAACTGTCGGTGTACGTACTGTTCCGGAGCGTTCTATAATTGATTGATAATATCGCGCGATTTGCGTGTTTAATTAATAACGACGGGCGACGATGGACGCCATGCCATGTATCCTTTCCGTGTTTTTTTGTTTTGTTTTTGCCCCACTATTTGATGCTGTTTTTTTTTGTTTTGCTTTGTTTGTGTGCCTCACGCTTCCGGGTGTGTGCCTTGGGCACCTGGTCGAGTTCATCGGTTGGACGATTCAATTAAAAGGAAACTAAATGGAATTTTATGATCACTAATTTCCAACCCCCATCAACAGGCTCGAGGGGTTTGTTTCGATGGTGGTGTCGGAGAGCGGGAAGGGGCATGAGACGCGAGGAGAACCCGAGCATTCTGACATCACATTCGTATAATTTCATCAAACGTAATGGACCAGAAATGGAAGCCTACAACAACTCACCAGGATTCCTGGAACGAGAATGCCTTTAGGGCATTCGGGTTGGGATGGGGACAACTAAATTGCACGGAACTCACTTTTATGTTACTCCCTCTCTCCATACCACCACCGCACCATACCACCTCACACACCTACCACGAGTGGCCAATATCTCCCACCACGTTTAGCGTTAGAAATGAGTCAAAGTAATTTGATTAAATTTATGTCCGGCCATGTTTTTCCTGATTGTGGTGCGCTCCATACGGCGTTGGGAGCCGACAAGCAAATGCGGGAGGTTAGTGTTCGTTCCCTCTGAAGGGAATAGAAATGTTTCTAAAATCTACAGCTTGTACCGAAACGGGGTGACAGAGCAATATTCGTGCAGGCGAGAGTGCTAAAGGATTTCTACCTTTTAAACCCTCGCGCGCTCCAAGGGTAATCAAAACGCTTACAAAGTGTTGGCCTATAAACGGGGGAGGCCTTAAGGATTTTTGCAAACTGCACATTACTAAACTTTGGCACAGGTTTACCGAACCAAAGTGCTAAAGTATTGGTAGTAAAAGGCTACATTCTTGCTCGTCCTATCGAAAACGAACTTCTGTGGAGAGGTAAACTTAACGCAACGAAAAACATTGGCACAAGAAAGGCAATGAAAAAAGGATATATAAGAAGCGAAGCGAAACGGCTTACGATTAAAGTTTTTCTCTCACGGATAATGCTCACCGGGCACTTTGGATCGCAACAAAAAAAAGCATCAACCGGTTGCAAAATTAACGTAAATGTATTCGGGCGGATTAAGTTCACACTCTATTTTCTTTTCCGAGAGGTGAAAATCTCTTTAAAAGGCTTTAAATGCGGCACTGGAAGCAAAACCGTTCGAGTGAATGGAAATAATCGAAATTGAAAACTTTTGCCTCATGGCAGCAGATCGGTTTGGGCGGGTGGTTTTCCAAACCCAACGAGCAATCTCTTACGGGCAACCGATGGAATTATCCAACACTGTCTTAAGCTTGTGAATATTTTACACTGCATTCCGGTTAGGCTTCTGATTTGCATTTGCCAAACCGAACCCGAACAGGAATCCGAAAATTAAACTAAATTTTTCTTCCTAGCATTCCGAAAAAAGCTTCCGAAGTAAGGAATTTAAATATTTTAATCTGCGTGTGATGAAAGACATTCGGTTACACGCCCACGGCCACATCGACGAAGGACGAGCGAGCGAGTTGTTTGACGGATGACCTAATTTACCCACCAATCCAAACAAACTCATCTCGTCTAGCCAAAGCTTCGATGTCTTGCGTATGTATGCCATCCCATCCCGAACATGCTCCTCCTAATCCCTTCCCGTAGAGCTTCCCAACTAATGAGTCCGGTAAGCCGATATTCAAATTTGTTCCCGCGTTCATCCGTACGTCCGGCAAAACTTTTGTACGCTTTTAATGGGTGAATCTAAAATTTGTTGTTTGCTAATCCGATGGTGATGTGTATAGTAGAGATGAAATTTGTTTGGAAATTGAAACACACACACTTACCATTGATAAAGCATGGGGAGCTAAACATGAATCTCAAACTAAGTGTTGGACATTCCTTTTTTTCCGCAATGTATTGACAAGGATCCTCTTTGTTTAATTTGCCAAAGAGTTTTTAAAACTGGTAAGATTTCGGAACTCTAAGGATGCATTTATCTTCCAGTTTTTTAAAGTTCAATCAATTCTGTGTTAGTGTAGAAAGGCCTAAACATATACAATAACTAGTATAATGCAACATATGAAGGTGAATACCGTGCAGAGAAGAGGTTAATTTGTCAAACCTGGATCAAATTTAATCAATATTTTACTTATATAAGGATGCAATCAATAATAAATAGTTAAAATTCAAGTATGTTTCTATATAAAGCCATTAAAATACATTAAATTTTCGTCCACACTAAACCAATAATATTAAAGAGATTCACAGCTAACATGTGCCGCAATATGGTGATAATGCTATCCCTTGTTTTATTTACCACACACCATTTCCCGCACACAAACGGCTCATCCTTTGTTGATTGTTTCATGTGAAAAATCAATCAATGTTTAGATAAGGGAAAACTTTGAAAGCACATCACATCCGAACACAAAGGAACGCACGCACTACATAAAACATGACGATAGGTTGAGCTTTGACTATTCCACCTCGTTGCCTTCCAATTACCGTACCTTAGTCCAACTGCCACCTCACTCATAATCCATTAACCCGACGGTAACACCGTACATGCAGTCATTAATCTCTCTATTGGCTCGTTTGAAGCTGACCACAAAAAAGCTTCAAATATCGCGTTTGGTCATGTGCATTGGAAAGGGCAGGGACAAAAGAATGAATGGAAAACATTAAAACATAACTATTAGCTCTTTTGTGTACTGTCACCTGTGTGCCCTGCCCTGTTTCTGCCCTCCGCGAGGTTTATTGCGCTACCAAAATATCAATAGAGTGTCACCATCGATCCAGTTTGTTCGTGCATACAATTTGTCTGTCACCCGGTTGATGGACATTATTGACACCTGATATGTTTGTGTCCATCAAGGAGCGGTGCACATATTTTTGTGTTCCTTACTTCACGTGAATCGAAAACGGTGCCGTACGCTACCCGCTATTTATACATTTGTGCTCGGTGACACGAGAAAACACTTTGGAAATAAAGTGACAGTCAAATGGTGGCTGCACAACAGGGGTTTTGAAATGGTTGGCTGACCCACTCGCACCGCACCATATTCCCGGGAATTAAACAATTCACTAAAATAACATCATCCAACCAACCGCACGGTGTCACACGTTTGACCTCATTTTTCACCATGAAAGTTTTGGCGGGACGGAGGATGCGATGAGGATGCCAGTATTCCACCGTGAGAGGTCAACCCCGATATTGATCAACAATGGGTTCGATTTGAAATCTGCATTGGATAAACAGATGGTTCCGACACTGTCAACTACAACTGGCAGCTGCAGCATTAACCGTAACCGACCACGGGGGACTTTTTGGTGATGAATTGATGCGGCAGCGTCAGTGGCAACGGTTCCCCCAAAACCGTCGGGTTAATAATTATTGTTCGTTGATGCGTCATGCGTACCCTGGCTTTGGAGACACTCCCACGGGTGGCCCATTTTTCATGCTGAAATTAATTACAAAATCAATACTTTTATCATTAATCAGACCATTTGCTAGGCAACATAATTTGCCTCATAGCCGATAAGGACCGTGAACCCGGGACAGACACCAAAATACGCACACAACACCAGCTATGCATGTGTATGTCACTTTATCAGCGAAGGACACCAATCGTTTGCCACCCGATGTAACAGTTGCCAATGGTACTTCATCGTTTGCCGGGCACCAAGGAGAGGCACGTGCGATTGCAGATGGTATAAATCATCGAATGGAAAATAACGATCGATCAAGCAAAAGCGGAAAACCTCCACCACACTACACTTCCCACCCTTTTGTGACACCTCGTTTTTCCACAAAGAAGAACGAAAACGGAGAAAAACACGCGGACAGGATACTTATTTCCATCAGCCACGCATATTGTATCGTTCGCAATATTTCCAAAACCGTTCCGGTTACGGTTGTTAAATTTTATTTGACTCATTGAGTAATGTTTTGCAGCGCGCGCAACACAAAAAAGGTGGTCAGCAGCAACCGCAGCGTTCGCGCGTATGTTTGTGTACGTGAGTTTGGTTAGCGATAATAAAGAGCAGTTAAATATTTCTGCTTAATGATAATATTAATTTTTGTCCAAGTGCATTTGCCACCATTACCGATGGGGCGCACCAATGGTGAATGGGCGATGATGATTGATTATGTTTGCCTTTGTGGGGTAATTGTGACGCCCTTTTGCACACATTTCCATGGTTTCTGTTACATAAATTCCTGCTAATCGAATGAGGTATAAAATGGGTTGTGTTTGCCATGGTTTTAAAGGGTAACGATTACACATTTAAACAACAGTTTTGTTCGGATAGGTTTTATTCGTGCGTTAACGGATCGTTCTTGCTACTTAGTGTTCTAATTTTTATTCCTAACGTGCATTTGTACAGACCTGTTTCGTCAAATTTCATTTATACTAGTACTTCAACGGTATGATTTAATGTTAATTGACTTGTATAAGTGATCGGTGCAAACAATTTTAAAGGTAATTTTTAAAATCGAAACCGCCATATCATGGTGATTAGTACAGTAGCACGGTATTAGTGATGGGCGCTCGGAATCGGAACTACCTGGTTCCGATTCCATAGCTGGAACCAGATCCGGAACCGATTCCGGATCCGGGTGCGGAACCGATTCCGGATCCGGGTGCGGAACCGATTCCGGATCCGGGTGCGGAACCGATTCCGGATGCGGGTGCGAAACCGATTCCGGATCCAGGTGCAGTGGCGGATTTAACGGACTGAGCAGCCGCGGGGGAGCTCGAGCTCGTAGCGGGCCCCGAAAAACGAAGGAATAACCAGACCTATCCCCCACCCCTCCGCTCACGTACTTAGAAAGAATCAGTTAAACACATCTTGCAAGGGGCCCCGGATCCGGACCTACTGTTCGGAATCGATTCCGCAAAATTCGGAGCGCTCCGGAATCGATTCCGATCAAACCATCATTTCGCCCATCACTACACGGTATTTATTGGCTCTTATTTTTACTCGGTCTCCCTAATTCCTTGGCTTCGCGGATGATATCGACAACTACGTCGATGTGCAAGGCGTACACCCGACTGAAACGCGAGGCCGATAGGATTGGATTGAGGATCAATGCGACGAAGACAAAATACCTGCTTGCCGGAGGCTCTGACCGTGATAGAGCACGACTCGGAAGCAGAGTGTTAGTTGACGGCGACGATCTCGAGGTAGTAGAGGAGTTCTGCTACCTTGGCACGATCGTAACTTCGGACAACAACGTAAGCAGCGAAATCCGAAGGCGCATTATTCAGGGGAATCGTGCCTACTACGGACTCCACAAACTCCTGAGATCCAGAAGACTCCAACAACGCACGAAATGCCCCTACGAAAAAAGGAGAATGAATCACGAGCTCTAGCTGAGCTGTTTGACGATGCAGACATCCTGGAGGAGTGCAGCCGATCGAGTTTCCTGGAAACGAATTGGATGCCAGTCCCTGTCTAATAGACGTGCTCCCTAGGATCAGGCCAGGAATGAAGAAGAAGAAGACTATTGCAAGACTGTTGGCTGCATTTGTACTAATGCAAGACTATTTTGTTTTTCAAACCAATTAGTACTGACGATTGGAGGGCAAACTGACTTTTGAGCAACATCTTCTATGTAAAGAGATCGATGAAAAGATGTTTCGATGAGGTAAAACATCTCACTAGACTGGATCCTGCCAACGTTCTAGCGAACTGGTAATTAAGTTGAGATCACTTTAAGCCTAGATATTCAAGTATTAGCATGACAGAAAATAAGAGCCTAAACAAAATTTCCAGTCATCTCAGAATTGAAAAGCTCCACTAAACTACCATCGATATGAGTCCCTAATCGATGTCCTAAAAATTAGAACAGTTGTTTGTGATCTGCTGAAACATGAAAGAAACATTAGACTAAAACTAGCTTGTTGTGCCAACGTAGAAGAAGTCAATTTAATATGCAGTGCAGAACATAGCGGGCCAGATCATTTCTGGAAGTCTTCTTCTTCTTTCTTGGCATAACGACCTCTTAGGTCATGCCTGCCATTTCTGGCTTACTAGACTTATTGTTACCGCATAGTTGGTGAAAGCGTAAGAATCCTTTCACACAGAACCGAGCGACTATGGGTGGAACATGGAAAAACTCAAAGACGAACGAAATTGGAGAAGAATGAATGGGTAGCAGAAAAAAGGAAATACAAACACACACACACATAGCTCGTGAAAATGTTCAATGTCGGCAACCGGTTCGCAAAGCACCAGCCGGTCAGCTGCCGCTGTTGCCAGCACTGTGCGGAGCTTGTTGCTATGAAGCAACTGTGTGATGGCTGGCGTGGATTAAATAACAGTAGAATAATAATTTATTACGTGCTAAAAATTTCTAAACCATACAACCATCGCTGCAAGGGATGAACGATGACGATCCGGGACGATCGTCCCGAACGCTCTGGATGGTTTCTGATTATTTGGCTCCGGACCCAGCATCCCGTTTTTGCCGCAGGATATTCGTCTCGTAGAACGGCACGGCGATACCGTCCGGCCCGCAAGGATGCATTCTCGTGGGGCCGACTGAAGTGCTTTTTGTAACGACGACGAACAATTCCTCACCATCGTGACGCTGCTGCTGCTGGCTTTCTATTAATGCTTCAAAGGATGGCAAGGGTACAGCGCTGTGCGATTGCAAGTCGAAGATGGACTGAATGTTGGCGACGATTTGTTCGAACGATACCCATCATAATCCTCCCGATAGCCAACCGGAGACCTTCACCACAGCGACGACGAACTGTCACAACTTGTCACAGAAGCGTTTCGGGATGTTTGAGTACGGCGATGTGTACAAGTGGCACAACCATCGGTGGTTGCGGTTACCCGGTAGCTGGAGGAAAAACGAACCGACGGGCGGTACCTTTGGTGTGTGAACAGTTGACAACAGTATGATTTTATCCGTTTCCTGGCAACTCAATGCTGACAACGAGGATGCCTGGTGACAGTGGCCGGGCGGTGTTGACTGATATTAAATTCTTGACAGCTTCCACGGAAATTGCAGACTTTTTCCGCACAACATCATTATCGTTATGTATTCTTTTTATTTATAACGTGATAAGTCCTGCTTCTTTTGAAGAAGTAGATGAAAATGTTGATGAACATGAAATGAATGTGAAATTGACAATAGTGACTTCTTTTTTTTTGGTTAATTGAATGTAAATGTTATTACTTTACAAATAAATATAATCCTCTCACAAGACCTTTTCTTTTTCATTCAGATTTTGTATACAATAGAAACATAGAAAAACACGCAGAAAAACATATTTTTCTTCTTAAATTAACGACCTGCTAGGTCATACCATCTAGTAGTTTACTAAACTTCAGTGTCTCGTTTAGTAAATCGTTGTGTATCGGACATACACAAATTCGCATCCTATATGTTGCTACCATCCAAACAGTATCGATAAGGATATACGCATGCAAGAATCCAGATTATGGTCATAAAGCGAATCATTGAGCTCGGTATAAAAATTTCCCTTAAGAAGACTATTGATAATTTTCTTGAAATTTTCTCAAAGTAGTAGTCTGCAGTAGTCTCGGATGATTTTAAATAAAACCTCACGAGCCATTAGTTGATATTATGTGCGCTTTGGCAAATATATTTCCGCAATTTTTAGAGGAAGGTCGATTTCTTAATACATGAAATAATAATATTTCCTTATACCCTTATACCCTACGCTGAAGTTACGAGAAATGATATTCAATCAACTATCACACTCAACTATCGTATTCAAAACGGATATTATAGTCATGTTAAGACAATTTAAAATCTTTTCCTGACATTCCGTCGGACTTCATAAGAAACTTTACCGGAACTGTAACATTTTTCATTACTTTCCATTCTCAAATAGAATTTTTACCGTTGAGCATGGCTTCTCAAATGGCACCATTTTTTGTTTTGTTTGTTGACTTGTGATGTGACCATTTCACCATCGCTCACAGAGATGTGGAGCATCGATCCTGTTCTCAGAAGTCTGGCTATTTTCTTGATATCATCGTTCTGCTAGCTAGTGTCGTTACGGAAAGAATTTCGAGAAATAGATGAAGCAGCAGTTTAATGTTCGTAGAAAACATATCGGACAATTGTGCGATCCGAATGAATAATGATTCTGTTGAAGCCGAGCATAACTTGATATCAGTCGCTGTACGAATTAAACGTATACTGTGTATCCTTGTAAAATGCAATCATATCAGTCTGTAGGGTTGGTTTTTTGAAAAAATAACTCAATTAGAAACAAATAAGAATCAGTTGCTCTGCTAGCTTTATCCAGACGATTCAATGATGCAACGAATATTGAAAACAACACAAAAATATCACAAAATCACACAACATACAATGTTGATCAGTTAAATGGACAAGAAATAGGAAAAAAAAACCTCTCCGGCAACAGAAAACTTGCCCTGGTCTTAACATTGCATTGATCAGCAACGTGTGTCTGTGTGCACCTACACCGAACGAAATCACAATTTCAGCTACTGGAAAACCGTGATCTTAGTGTCCACGTAACAGCATCAAAAAACCATATCCATTCACAGCATCGCCGTCGTTGGCACGTCGAGATAGCATTTCATGCCGTCCCATTAGGCAACGCATTTTGCCTAATGTTTGAAACACGACACGACGGCACATCGCAACCGTTGCCCGAATAGCTGGACCCTGGCACACCAACATCTCACAGTGGGATGTGTTGTTTCTAAAGAACGACCAACAATGTAATAGCGCAACAAACAGCCCACAAAAAAACAGCGAACAACAGTGTAACACAACCATCAGAAATAATCTCATTACGCTCATCAATTTCGCCCACAAATTTAGCTTTCTGGACCGGCGAAAACGATATGCGGCACCCAAACCCGGATCTCGTGATGCTCGTCCACAGCTTTCCAGGGACAGTTGGCTACAGAGTGTGTTGATGGTTCAATTGAAATGAGGCGAAAATTTTCTACAATTTACGCAACGGGAGACGCTGCTCTCAAGGTTTCTTCCTTCTATAGGCAACCGCTATTGAGTCCTCGCCTATCAAGAAACAAAAACAGAGCTGGTTTTCGTGGGCGACTATGATGCCACTCTACCCCAAAATCATCATCATCATCTTCATTATCATCTTTACTCATCAACACGAGGACGAAAACAGGGGATAAAATACACACCCACGGTAGATAGGAATGGTCCGAAAGTGTAGAAGAAGGTTGAAGAAAATTGACGCCTAATATAGCGTATATCGTCTGTGATCTGGAGGCCATTTTGGGTGTGTTTTTCTTTTTATTGAACACAGTAGAGTGTCCTGCCTTTGCACCTTTTTGGCCATCGTGGTCGCCAGCACCATCATCTTCCGTAATGAACCACAAAACGGGAGGAGTGTCCGTCCCGATCAACCAACTCGTCATAGGTTTGTATCATTATTGCGATGCAGAGCACCCGAGCGGCCCCTGGTGTTGAAAGTGGCCCTATTTGGAGCTGATGAAAATTGCCTCCATTTTATGGAATCTTATACCGCTGTGAAAGTGCTAACTCTATGAACAGGCTCATTCGATGGTAATGATGATTTTTTGTTCTCTGTTTTTCGGGCTTTCTGTTTTGGTGGACCAATTTAATGAGCATCCTGCCGGCTTGAGATGGAGTGGAGGTTTGGTAAATTTTTCGTTAAGATGTTTCATCAGGCAGTTGCTTCTAATTATTTGGCACGAGTTATGCAGGCAATAAAATTCCCCGAATGGGTATTATCTTGTAGCACTCGGCGTGCTTAATTTTTTTTTCCTGCACCGTTCAACTTCTTCTAGATCGTATCCTAGGCGATAAAGAAAGCCCTTGGACACTACTGCACTATAAACGAGGATTAAGGCGCTCGCGTCACTCACCATTTCGTCGCGTCTGTGTCGACTGCTAAGCCATCGTAAATCGAGGCCCTGCGAAGCATCTCGTGTTTCATCTGCTCAGGCCATTAAACCGCACACGTCTTTCTTCGCCGACCACAAGTGGCCGAAGCAGGCAGTTGCTTCTAATTATTTGGCACGAGTTATGCAGGCAATAAAATTTCCCGAATGGGTATTATCTTGTAGCACTCGGTGTGCTTCATTTTTTTTTCCTACACCGTTCAACTTCTTCTAGATCGTATCCTAGGCGATAAAGAAAGCCCTTGGACACTACTGCACTATAAACGAGGATTAAGGCGCTCGCGTCACTCACCATTTCGTCGCGTCTGTGTCGACTGCTAAGCCATCGTAAATCGAGGCCCTGCGAAGCATCTCGCAAGAAATCGTGTTTCATCTGCTCAGGCCATTAAACCGCACACGTCTTTCTTCGCCGACCACAAGTGGCCGAAGTGGACGAAATGGTGCAAATTGGACACAATTTTGGAGCCGATTTACGCCTCGCCTGGGCCATGCGTCGCGTATACGGTGCACAATTTAGCCGAGGGTTAACGGAAAGGATTTTCCTTCGAATTAGTTGAGATTAGAGGCTTGTGGTTTCTCGGATTGATGAGTAAAATTTATAGACCTCGGGCTCTAAGGCGGCGTCTTCGCGCTAGCGAGAACCCTGTCCAAGGGTTAGTAGCGGACTTTGCCCATACCCAACACATATGAATTGTGTGCATGCTGACATTCTTGCCCTGTCCACTGTTTAAGCGCTACACCAGAGAAGCCATTCCGCTGCCATAATTGACGGACGTCGATGGCGATGGATCAAGCAACTCTGCTGCTCATGTTTTTACGTTCTTCTACACAAATCCTGTTACCAGGCTTCTGACGCAACCGGAGACGTCCAAGCCGGATCGAAAGGGCAAGAAAGGTGTTAGCAGGCAACACACAAAAAATGAACCAGCTATGCTATCGATACCATTATACCCCTTGTGGACGATGAATGGACGACGTTAAGAAATCGTAAAAAAGGATTTATCGTTTACGTTTGGTCTGCGGGATAGCAGGCTGCAGAGAACAAAGCTAATTATTGACAAATGGCGAAAAATATAACAACATTCTTAATCGCCAACATTAACGAGAAGATGGCGAATTTATGGGAAAAATATTTTATGGTCGTTGATGCTTTTGTTTTTGGCTGAGAGGCTTTCTCTTTCCAAGAATTAACGTATTAACGTAACATAATGGAATTCGCTTGGTGTTTGGAAGGATTATGTGATTTTGAGGTTTACTTTAGGTAATGGCGAACATCAGAGAATTCTAAGGGGAAATATGTTTGTGTTGAAATGCATTTTGAAAAACTGCAACTCTTCGACTACTCGATTCTAGACTCGGATTCGGACGGTTGGATGTATCAAACATTGAGGATTTTTTACATAAAGCTCTCTTCACTATCTTCCGTACATTGATGAAAACTCAAATTATTCCTTTTTCAGGTCGCTTTCAACGCGAGTGATTTACAGCGTTTCTTTGAAAAAAGCTTTCAAAACATTCGCTAGGCTCTGAGGTTCCACATGGAAGAAATATTACTACACTGTCTATTATTGAGTTGGGTAACGGCATAAAGCATAGCCGTTCTCAAGTCGTTCGTTTTTGATAACTGAGCACAGCACAGGGTAAAAAACACAGGGACCAACGGTTCAACCACTGCTCAACAGATGATTTGTTTCATTCAGTTCGCAAACATCAAGCGGCCAGTAAAAGAACCGAAGACAGAAGTCCGAGATCCCCGGGACCGGCGAGCTACACTTTCGTTCGCCGTACATTTTCCCACAGCCAGTGAAAACCGTTCGAGTGGATCTTGTTATCTTGCGTTGTTTGTCTGGTTTCTGGTTCGTTCTAAACAAAAAGAAGCAAACACCAAGCACCGACTCTCGAGTGGTTGATATCTGCAAGAGGGCACAACATCACGGCCATTTGCCGACCAAAACGGCAAAGATCTGGGAACAAAAACATCCCACCATTCGAACAAGTAGGCGGAACAAGAAGACGTGTACGTGCAGCAAACAGTGGCCACACGGTAAACAGTGTTGCTCCGGTGTGGTACTGTCTGTTTTTTGTTTTTGGTTTCTTATCATACCTTAGCCGGGACTGTTTTCTTCGAAATCTACTCCATCCCGTCGGGGCGGAGAGTCATCTTCAACGAGCTTTAGCTACCTGTTTATTCCTAAAAAGGGAAGAAAAGGTTGACCGGAACACCGAAATGGACCAAGCGAAGCGATATCGCTACAACCGATGAAGTTCAAAACAACCAGCCCGCATTCGAGCCAAGAAATACGATCTCGTTTTTGTGTAGCAGGACCTCGGAGCTCACCGGGTGTTTTGTTCGGTGCGCTAGCGTCTAACAAGTTGCTTTGCAGCTTCACAAAATGGCAAAAGAGCTTTCAAGGAATGGCGAGAAGTTGCATTGGTTTTTGGTAGTATTCTGTTTTTCCATATCGGCTTGCTCTTTTGTCTGGTAACATTTGGTGAAGCAATGAAGCGCAACTATTTTTTTGTCTTAAAATACTGCAATGATAACAACTGTAACAAATTAAATTAAATTCCATGCATAAACTGTGTAACTAATATGATTTTTTTCCTTTCCATTTCAGGTAAATGATACTCTTCAATGTCCGGCTTTTGTGCATAAATCAACCAAACCTGGTTCAAGGTATGCCAACAAACAGTTTTCGTCTACAATTTCTTTCCAAAAATTCTGCACAAATTCTATCCAAGCTTTGCAAATTGTTTAAGCCACTGAGCATACTCTGTTCCAGCTCCTGGAAGTATTTTTCCTCTCCATTAGTGTCGGGGTCATTTCCGACACAAACACACACACACACATTCACAGACAAAAGGCATCTAGCGTGACCCCTTAAAACGTTCCCAGCTGGACGTTCCAGTGTTGCTGTGCACCGTTCAGTGCTAATCCTTTGACATTCGACCATTTTAACGTACATTAGGCTCGAAAACGGTGAAAATAAAACCTTGTGACAAAATAAAAGCAAAAAAAAACGAAGCAAAATACCCTT
The DNA here is from genome assembly GCA_002091835.1 of Anopheles maculatus. Lineage (NCBI taxonomy): Eukaryota > Metazoa > Arthropoda > Insecta > Diptera > Culicidae > Anopheles > Anopheles maculatus. Next base: position 36,971 of record KZ062369.1, read on the forward strand.
GGCTCCACTTTCAGCCAGCTTACAACTTTCTCGCTTGACTTTCGCCTAAACTAAACGTCGGCTTGACAAAATGTTACAATTCAAAAATAGAAGGTAGGAAAACATTTTGCGCGCACATAAGCTTTTTTGTCCCGCCGTACTCGGTGTGTAATACCAGCGCATCTACCCGCACCGAAAACCTCTGGCGTCCACCGAAGCCATAGATGAGGAAAACACAATGAGCTGAAGAAGAAAAAAAACCCCCCCCGGACAGGAAATCGGCCAGAGTCCACCAGGGAACGAGAGTGTGTATGAAGCAACAATTTGATATTCGTCGTTCATTCGCCCGGTTTGCCGTTCAAGCACCTTTCGGTGACGCTTGGTTTGCCCTAGGTTGGGACAGGGTTTCTGGTACAGGAAAGCAAACAAGACACCGTCGGGACCTGTGCTCGAACGAGTCTTCCTGCTACCGAAACAGTGGTGTGTGCGCCTGGTGTCTCATCGGAATTCCGGACATTGTCACTAATATCCGTGCACATTCGTGCTGAAATACACACACTCACACGCACACATCATGCTCTCACTTTGGACGGCATTCTAAAAATCGTGCCATGTTTGAAGAGTGCCTTCACCGAAGCAACCGGTACCTGATTTTCAACAGTGTATCCTTTCGCCGCCAACATTTCACGTTTCAGGTTTTTGTGCCCAACAGTTGTATTGTTGCTCGATGGAACCGCTGTGGAAACGTGTGGAGAATGAAGGCAAACGGGAGGAAATAAAAAGCGTATGCACGTATGCCTTTGTCCTACACATAAAACATTGGACTGAGTTCCAAGCGTACCTTAGCCCACTTTCAGCCCGCTTGGGCAAACACACCAACACCATCGGCAAGTCATTCGAAACGGATGAGCGAAAAAATATTTCCAACGTTACCCAACGTACGGCTTCCTTCCCCGTTGGTTTCTTGGCCATTCACGACCCTTCCTACCTCACCCTTTAAACCATGTGTACCCGTGTGTGTGGTTTATGTTTTAGCATTCTCGTGAACATACACACAGACACACACACACTCATACCCCTAGACATCCTCCGGCCAAACGCTTTTTATCAACCATTGCCGGGAAGCCGAGTTTTGCTGCTTGTAACTTCGTAATATTTTTATTCAAAACACACCACACACACACACACACACACACACACAAATACAGTGTGCAGACAATATGCATACATTTTCTCCCTCATGCTATGCCTTGGCGCAACTGGCAGCCTTCGGGGAGATTTTGTGCCGATTCGTTTGCGTCTGCATATGAACACCTTTTTCCTGTGTTGTGTCTAAGCTTTCGGGTGCAAGCGGTGCAGGGATGAACATTTTTGCCACTTCATCGAATCGGGTTTCCTTCGCAAGTTGGGCCAAGGATCGAGATGCTCTGTTGCTCCGTTTGCATATGGAATGCAGGTGGGACAGCTTTTACCTTTAATTTGCACCGTAAAATCTCATCTCTTAACCACATCGATGCGATAGAGGATTGTAGCGCAACAGTCTGTCATGTGAAAGCTTCTTACGAAGTAACGTGCAGATTGGAAATATCTAAAAATAGAGATGTTATTTAAACCATTTAACAAAACTCAGTTGAAATCCTCTTTCAAAGAATTGAAAACAACTATTTGCTATTCTCTATTAAATTTCGATTACAAATTCTTAGCAAACCGTCCCATTCGTGCTTTCCGGGTTTGAATCGGTGAAACTTATGCACAAAACTAAAGCACAAATGGCTTTCGGAAAATGAACGCTTTTCCATTCGCTCGACACATGCAAAATAGATGCCACAATGGACGGTGCAATTTATTCCGGTGCTACGGAGAATGTGAAACATTGCATAAACACCACATATTCCGCTTACCATCCAGACACTAGCTCTGCACGTCCGTCTACCGCAGCAGTTGCTATGGTGCGAGAAGGTTGGTGGGTGTGAGTGTGTGTGTTTTTTTAATATCGTCCATTTTTATACCTCGTCTTTCATCTGACCACATGGGCAAGACCCAAGGGGGTGAAATTTTACGAGTGAAATAAATATGAAACCATGACTAGCGAAGGTGGCTCACGAGACAGCCAACAACACCAGCATAACAGTAACAGCGATAGAGCCGAACAAAACAAAAACAAAAAAAAATACTAGAACCCGAACATGGAACACTGTTGTGGTGTGCTTGACTCTCGATTCGCGTCACGTCAAATGGGAAGTGAAAGGTTAGTAGTGAGCTCTTTGCTTCGGTACTACATGTAACGAGCGACTGGCTGCACAAGGATGATAGGCAGGATGGATTAAAATCCATCCCTTGCAATCTGAGCATGCACCGAACCCTGAACAAGAGGGAAAAAACTACAAAAAAAAACTGAGGTAAGACTGCACTATACCGGACATAACGGCAATGAACAATATGATCCTGTGGTTAACCGGGAGAATCGATGCTGGAGAGCCTTAACCGGGAAGCCGAGGTGTAAATGATGGCGTCAGGAAGAATGAAGACGTTACATCTTTCTTTTTCAAACATACACACACAACGCTACCGAAAGCAAAAGGGATTTACTCATCGGAGTGTTTTTTTTTTTGTGTGGTCCATTTTATGGAAGCTAAAAGCATAATGAATAATATGGATGTAAAAGGGTTGCTTTTAATATAATCATGCACCGTGATGCATATTGGTCAGCGGGTGCACTTTTATTTTAATCAAGCTTTTATCCTGATCGCCTTCCTTCTACATTGCCGTGTCGGATTAAGCTGATGCAGATAAATTATTTACCGTTCAATACATGCTCCCACACAGACAAATAAAAATAAAATAAATAAATAAGACCTGGGCAAAATAAAACCCGATTCCAATTAATAGAAACTAAATGAAATTCTTTGCTCGCAACAAATTTCCAACCGAACGGGTCCGGGTCTGGTTCTGACATTTTCGCATTCCACCATATTTCCGATGAATTTCTTCAGAATTGTTCTTCGATTCCCACTCAGCCCAGATGTGTCACGGCCATCTGGCCGAAGAAGAAATGTCTTCGAATGTCTTTTTAATTTTTCTCTCACTTCGCGCCACCTTCAACGTCCTCGAACGTCGAACCATTTCAATGCCTTTGCTAGCTGTTCTTCAGAATTTTAATGGTGTCCTCTCTGTTCACTGTTTGCCTCGGCAGTAGCCGGCGCGCGGAAATTAATTTGCGAATAATTAGAAATTCAATTACTTCAACGAAGATGGCTTCGGAACTGGGCGGCAGGTTTGAAAGGATGGATGGATGGAAAAAAAGCATACGGTAGTGGAAAGAAGAAAACTTCCGGCGGAAGTGCAATCGAGCGCAAAAACACGTGATCGGAAATCGGATCGGATCGGAACGGAAAGATGGACTTGATTTGCTGTTCGTCCTCCATGTAGCAGCTTGACGGATGCTTTTAATTTCTGTCACCAGTTTATCGAGTACGTTAAATTATTTCGACAGGAATTTTCTGCAGAACAATGGTTTTTAACGAGTTTTTTGATTTTTTTGGAAATGAAAATTTATCGGTAAAATATTTAAGTATAATTATTTATATTGTCAAAAACCAAACGTTCAAAACTGAACCCCATTCTACTGAATGTCTTTCACTTCCTTTGCACATTTGTATTCAATTTTCCTTAATCCTGCGCTTGTGCTTTCACATTTCCCGAAATTTTCCACAGTTTAACGAGACAAAGCCGAATGAAAACTTTGTGAACAAATCTACGCTTCACGTGCAAATGCAAATAAAAACTTTTCATCTGCCCCATTTCTTGTATGCTTCGCTACAGAGCCTGCAGAACACTACATAATTAAAAGTTTCGTAACTTTAGTGACGGCTGCTTTAAGTGGTGACAGTTTTAAATTTCGTATCTGTTTTTTTTTGTTTTTGAGACTTTTTAAGCAAGATTTTTCAAAAGTTTTGGATTCGAGAGCTGAAGACGTTAAAGAAACTAAAGAATAAATTGGTAACTGAAATTTTACCTCACAACATCCGTTTTCTTTCTTCTGTACTGCTGTGCTCCGGTGATAGTGCACTCAACAAAATCAATTTTAAAGTTCTTGTGATACAAACTATTCATCCTTATGGTTCTATCACTCCACATGACCAATAAAAGCTAAGAAATCGAACAGAACTTCTGTAACCACAAATCCCCATCCGATCAACACCACATACGGAGAGGAAGTCTACATCTTTACCATCCCCTTCGACGTGATAGAGCTTTTTCCCAACAGAATTTCAATTCACCTTATTCTCGTCCCAACCGAAGGTGAACAACTGTCGATGATGCTGTAATACTGCTGATTTCTGCCTCAAAAACTTGTCTATAAATGATGCTATTTGTGCAACCGTACTGCCATCTTGCAAGATATTGGCTCGTTTTATCGTTTTAATTCCTACGATACATCTTGTCGGTAAGATTATGCATCACATTTCGGTTTCCTCTTAGTCCGGGCAAGGACTAGCGATTTTCCTTTCCTTTCAACCTGTGTCCTGCTGTCCGTTTATCAATCTGCACTCTGAGCTCTGATATACGGTGCATCTTTAGTCCAATAACCTGGCCAGTTTATCCTTGCAAAATGTTCGGTGAAGACTCGTTGGTGTGTCGGTGAAAACTGCTTAATGTGTAACCACAGCCCATACAGTTCACGCTGTGTGTGTGTGTGTGTGTGTGTGTGTGTGTGTGTGCTATCCCCCGGAAGCATTCCTGAGATTCTCGTAGGAAAAAGGAGCGGTTTGCATCCGTTCGAGATATCATCATTATTGCAACCAAAGCATCTAAAGAACTCGTTAGACGATTTCTAGGACGGCACGATGTTCTACGGTTCAAGATGTTGGTACAGCTTTTCCCTCAGAACGTCTCGAGACGTGCACACGTACAGGTGTAAAAACCAACCACACAGTGCCGGGACCGGCGTGCTAGCAACAGGAAGCGCTCGGATAAAGTACAGCAATGAAAGCTCTGCTCTACTTCCGTCCACCATGCGCCGGTATATCGTCGCTAGGGTGGGCAGATTTATGAGCATCATTATCAAACGACAGCTTCAACTCTGGTTCATCTTTGCGTTTCGTGCCCTACCACCGTCTTACCGTGACCAGCACGGAGCTAGCTAGCTCGGAGCTCCATTACCTCATTTTGGTCAATAAACCGTCCATCTTACTCTCGAGAAGAACCCTTCCATCTTTCGGGAAAGCAGCCGAGAAAATGGTCGTCCCGTCGAATGTCCCCCGTCGGACGTTTGCTTATTCCATAAATCTTGTTTGCTTTCCTCTTTAGTCTAGCGTCTCATTTTCACTGCATTTGACAGCCGCCTTGCCATCGTGACTGCGGGCACAACCGGGGAAAGACGTACAGGCCTTACCGGTCCCATTTCTTTTCCGAACAACAGCCAACCAGATTTCAAGGACCGGGGTCTATTAGCTTCATGAAATGGGCCGGCAGGTCTTCCAAAGTCATTGTGGGTGGTGAATGCCTTTGCTGCTTTTGCCCTCCCCGACCAAAAAAGCTTACCATGGTTCCATCCCACTGAGAGGCAAACATTGAACAGCAAAAATGACCAAAGGACGGTACGAAGCGTTTAACTAAGAAGGGGAATCCCGCATAAGGGAGCAGGGAGCAGGAAAAGAAAAACGCCATCGAAACAGACTACACACCGTAATGCATCATTGACAGTTTCGAGTGGAATCTAATCACGGCCAGAACGTTTTAGATTACGCCACTAAGTGGTGAAGTGGACACGATGACGGTTGGTTGGTCTATCGGCTGATATTTCATGCTCCATTTTGAAAGCAAACGCGTGATGCCATTTTCGCTGACAATGGCAAGTCAATGGGTCGGTCGGTCGGTCCGGTTTTTGAGACATCTTTGCACAACAGCTACAGCAGCAGCAGCAGCAGCAGCATCATGCACAACAAGCTATGGCTCAAGTTTAATGGCTAAGTATAGCTCACACTTAAGTGTCTGTAAAGATGTTTGTAATGCGAGCCGAGCACACGCCATCTTGCCATTGTGTTGAGTTCCGATTAAAATACAGTCCGTGCAACATTAAATTCTCCTTATTCGTGCCTAACACTGTAAATTCATTATACAGCCTTAAACAAATACATGTCTTTAAGATGCGAGTATCGATCCACCTGACAGCACAGTGCAAAACCCTAACCTCAAAACATCTGCCACAGCACGTTGTCCCATTCCTTCCGAGAATGGCATCTGTTTGCTCTCCACCGTTCCAAATACTGTGCTAATTTTCCAACCATTTGCGAAGCATTTGTTTTGACCATGGGAAACCCGTCAGGTCGCGTGCGTCCGGTTTGGAAACCTTGATGCTTCCTCCGGGTTTTACCACCACACTGTAACAAACGTAACGCTCGAACGAGGACTGCCGAAATCCTACAAATAATCCCAAGAGGAAAAGAAAGAAAAGGCGAAACCGAAAACGACAAACATCCTGCAGGGTCCGTAGTGTTCCAGCTTCGACATCCGTTTCAACTCAGGATATCTATGTGTGTGAGCTTTTTCTCTCTCTCTATCTCTCTTCATCTGTTTGTCAATTTAAAGGTGAATTTCACCAAGCCCGACCTTGCGCGTCTACGACACCGGAAATGGAGCAGGTACCAAAAATATATCTACCACGTGCTCTCGATGGTGCAAACGTCCGTCGAGCTAGACGACACAGGAAGTTGGGTTTTGCTCCTTACCGTCATGCAGAAGGGATGATTTTGTTTTGCACTCGTTACATCCTGTGCCAACACCAACCATATCCTGGATCAGTGAAGCACACCGAAAAAAAAGGGACCGGGCAAATAGAAACACGTTCCAAAACAAAACAAAACAAACCTTATATCCAAAAAATTCAAGCTATTTCAAGACCGGATTCGCAATCGGTTTCGTACCGGGTTTTGTTACTTTGAAAAAACCTGCTCCCCATCTTCTTTCTAAAGTTGGTTTTCGTTGCTCTCCTTCGGACAGAAGAACCGGAAGAGCATGTGATTGTGTTTATTTATTTGCAATCTTGAATGCCATCATATATCTTGCGAATCTTGGGATTCGTAACTTTTTTCCTTCCACTTTTGTTTATCCCACTTTTAGCCGATTTGGTACAATGTGGGTCTCACTTTCTTGTAACAAAGTCTTTCCGTTGCACTACACAACCGGCTACGAGCTGGCACATTTTCCCACATAAGGTCACAACATTCGAGTTCGCGAAAGCGCTTGTTGCAGTATGCATCGCGATGGGACGTCGGGCATCCTTGGCGCTTGTTGCCCATTTCTCATTGAAGTTCGTGTACCGTGGAGCAATGTTTCTTTGTTTTATGTCTATTGAATTTTTATTTCCCTTTCCTGCACACGGTCAACCACTCGCTAGACAAACGACCGACCGAGGAAAGAAAGATTTATGTTGATAATGTAATGCGGCTCTTGTAAGCACAACGACGATCCGGGAACATCAAAACGCTTCGCGTGCAGCGGGAGGTAATTCGATGTCCTTCCGTACAAACAAACAGTGACGCTCGCCACTCTGTCAGAATGCACAATGAGTGACGCGGATGAAAAGGATGCGCCCGGACCGCGATTTCGGAGCCGGCAGTTGGTCAACCATTCAACCAAGCTGACTCCTGTCGCTCTTTGAAATAGTGCATTTCCGGTTGCGGTTTCTACGACGTGCGACGTCCGAATCAGGATCATCCCGCATCCCACAAAACCCTGTCAAAGGATACCGGGCTCGGGATCGAGATTGAAAACCGCAAACTCTTACCCCTCAACCTTAACCTTCCCCCATTTCAGTACCACAGATAACCCGTAGCGCGACGGTACCATGCCGGCTTGGAAACTAATTAGCGATGGTCGGATTCACACCGACGGAATGCACTCGCTCGCGAACGTTTGGTGAGTGGTTTTGCGTTGATCCTGCTATCTTTCCATCTTTCCACAATAGCAACCCCGGGCCACATTCATTGTGCCCGGGCGGATTGTGTTGAAAGGAACCTTCGAGTGGAAACTCGAAGAAAATCCACAATCACTCAACTCGCCATCGTCAAAAACCGCCTGATACGGTGGTGCGCGACGGTGTTGCTGAGTGTGCCACCATCCGGCACCAGCGTGATGATGCGGGATCCGGTTTGGTGCGTACACGCGATCAATTTGGGGCTGCCGAAAACTCCCTAAATTGTGACGTCGTTCCTTTGCTGGGGGTTTCAAGAACCGGCAGAGAGAGAGAGAGAGAGAGAGAGTGAGAGAGTGAGAGAGGGAGAGGGCAGAAACGGAATGTTGGTTGTTTGCCGGGTGGGTTTGTAAACATATCTCTTGCCGGGCTGTGTGTACCAACCGGGAAGTAGGAAGCATCAGCTTTCTCTGACCAGCAGGGATTGTTGTACGACGCCACGAACCAGTTCTCCGTGTGCTGTTTGCCAAGATGGGCATAAACGTCTGCAGGAAAGGGGAGCTATTTCAATCACACATTCTTGAGAAGGAATTTTGACAGAATGAACCGTCGTCCGGAACCTTTCTCTGCGTTGCCGGTAGCACCCGGCACCAAACGCGCTTTGCTAAATGTCATTTTTTGGCAACCCGAATTCCTTTACAACAACCTCAATGTAGCCGAACGTACAATGTTGAAACTATCGTACAAAGATTTGTTCTCCCTCTCTCTCTCTCTATCTTGTTCCTGTATGATTGCAGCGAAGCCAATAAAATCTGTATCGTTTCAAGACATCCTACAGCAGGCCGATGTGATCAACGTACTGGAAGCAGTAGGCAAGCACCGTTCAGGAAGCACATGAAATGCACAAAATAATAACTCGCCCATTTTGCATTAACAGCGTAGAACAGCGTTGGCAAAGTAATATGCCAGCTGCAGTACGGTGCCCTTCGGTGCCCGGCTTATTGCAGCTCACCATTATTGCTCTCAGACTCAGGCGTCAATGTACGGTGAGCTGGATAAAATATGTTTATCAACTTACCATGCACAGCGACCACGAGGCCGCCCTCCCGTTCCAGGCAGAGGTAATGGAAGGTGATGAATTGATCGTTGGTACAGTGTGCGCCGGCATGAGTGTATGTATGCCTCGGGCAAAAGGGTCTCATGCAAGTGCGCTTACCAACCCCAACCATCCGGGCTAAAGGGCGCAATATGGCCGCGGAATGGGTGAACATCGTAATGCGAAAGTTGATGGCATTGTGGTTTATCGCTCGAAGGACGATCCCCGCCTGCTTTTGCACCGCCCTAAGTTGCGAAATTGCATATCCTTCGCACGAGGCAGGATAATATCGAATCGCCCCCGTGTTACGCACGGTACGGAATCGTGCGGAACAGGAGGCAGTAGCTCCGTCTACGCCTAGGGAATGCAATGGAAGCGAATGTTAATAGTCTGTATGATCGATTAGTTTTAGCATACCACCGACATTGTGGAGGATGAATACGGGAGGACATGGGGTTCGGTTTTGTGCAGCATAATGTCATAAACTTTCACTTCCACTAGAGCGCGTGTGTGACGGCGCGATTATTGCGATGTGCCTCGGTTTGGTTGTTCTCCCCCTTCCGATAACGTCGATTTCATCATCATGAATATTTCGCGCCAAGCTGCTACTGCTGCGGCTGCTACTGTTACGGCCAGTTTGAATGATGGCCGTTCTGTGACCGAATTGGGTCGCCGGGATGAGCGCGGGATGATTGGCGTTGGATAAGTGGCTTCGTTGTCAGCGATATTAACGGACGGATTATCGTGCGAGTGCAACAATGCGGTCACACTCGACTGCATAGATACGGGATTCGGGACATTGCATTACTGATGGAAATCGCACGCCTGGATGTATTATTAATGTACAGCGTAGCCGCACAACAGGCACAGCGGTTCAAAACAAAAACAAAACGCAATATTGCGTACCAATCTATCGGTGTGATATTAGTACTGGTGAAAATAGGATACAGCATCAGAATGTTGGTTAAGAGCTCGCTACTCTTGACAGCTTTAACAGCTGGCGAATGCACGGTTCAAAACAAAAACAAAACGCAATATTGCGTACCAATCTATCGGTGTGATATTAGTACTGGTGAAAATAGGATACAGCATCAGAATGTTGGTTAAAAGACCGCTACTCTTGACAGTTTTAACAGCTGGCGAATGCATCTACAAATATATTTCATCAACAGGAAATCGAAAGCGACGTGTCAAAAAATATGCACGAGTCAGTCAAAACTAACGCATAAAGCCCGGTATATACCCCCTGCAGCCCGGTTCGGTTCCAACGTCACCACATAACCTCAACATACTAGAACTTACTCAAGAGCACTAACAAAGTTTACCATCTCGACAAACAGACGCTCGTGTGTGCTTATCCGGCAGTGTATAGACATTGTGGCAATCTACAAACGAAGCATAATCAGACGATTGCGCTGCTGGAATAGTAAAAAGTGTTCGAGCGTATTATCCTCCGCGTCTACCGTGAGCGCTCGCCCAGCAAGCACCACCCAACGGAAGTGGATCTAAGCTTCTAATGAGAAAATAATTGTATCAAATATGCGCATGGATTATACTTTATGGTTTTAATTTATAAATGTTGTCGTTTCTCTCCAGCAGCAGTGGAAGCGGACGAGGCACGCTTTCCATTGCTTTGCGTGCGAGCTTCCTTGAAGGAAACGACCGTCCAGACAGGCCCCATGTGTGAAGCTGGCAATAAACAGGAGCCTTCGCAATACTCCAAATACTCTACCTCACCACGGGTACGGGCGGCGCGAATGAATGGGGTTAATGCGGTCGGAAAGGCATTAATATGCATGAGCGCAAAAGCCGCCTTCTTCGGAGCTCGTTGCTTCAGGGGAGCAATGTCGCCGTCGCTGTACGTACGAGCTGTATCGAACTGGGGACGAATGGAGCGCGTGAATGTGAATAATGCAATTGCAGTCGTCTGGCGCGTCGTCTTCTGCTAATTCGATTCCGTCATTAGTGCACTATTAGTTAGATACTGGTGTGCGCACACTGTGCCGGAAGTACCGGCACTCACACACACACACACACGCTCCCGTTACTCGCTACAGCTACGCGTGGCGCCGCTAGTCACCATCATCAACATCATCATCGTCATCATCGTCACGCTTCTTTTGCTGACTTTCTCACCTGACTCACACAAAACACTGACGTTTCGTATTTCTCCTCTTTCTTCTTTGCAGACGTGCGATCCTTGGCAACCCGGACGTGCTCGGTTCGGGCGGCTGGGCTCAGATGCTGCAGAACGACTTCTGGGGCACACCGCTGGCCGATTCGGGCTCGCACGGTTCGTACCGTCCGCTGTGCGTGGCCAGCTTCAAGCTCAACTACCTGGTGGACGGTTTCAAACCGTTCGGCTACCACCTGGTCAACGTGCTGCTGCACTCGCTAGCGACCGGGCTGGTGGTGAAGCTGGCCCGTCACATCCTTCCGGCGGGCCGGTCGGGGGTGGCCATCACCGGGCTGCTGTTTGCGGCCCATCCCATTCACACCGAAGCGGTGGCGGGCGTCGTTGGCCGGGCGGATCTGACCGGGTGCATCTTCTACCTGCTCGCACTGCTCGCCTACATACGTCACGTCCGGTGGCGGCAGTGGGGTGATGGCCGGCAGTGGTTGGCGCTCGCCGTCACCGTCCTGCTGGCCGGCGCAGCCATCCTCTGCAAGGAAACGGCCGTGACAGCTTTAGTGGTTTGCGCGATTTATGACATCATAAAGGGATACGCCGGATCCAGAGATAAGGTACGCCTTTCAACTACCTCCACTTGGCCAGGTTTTCCAGCAGTCGCCGGACACACGACGGTCCCGGGAAGCCCGGGAATATACATTTAATTTTAAATATGCTTTATTTATACTCGAGCTGTTCATCGCTCGCCACGCCTTCCCATCCCGGTGCAATCCGACGGCCTATGAAATAACGACTTATACAGCAGTGTGGACGAACAGACAGGCTCGGGAAGCAGCCAGGTTAGGCGAGACAAAAGGGGGTTTAGTTCCACTTCCCGAGTGGCATTTGCAATCTGCACCGAGCTGCATCTGTGTTCGGTGAATTGTTTTCCACTGTCGTTACTTCCACCGGTTACCAGCTTAGCTAGAGCGTTGGCTGACAATGGAATGTCGCCCGGTCGGGCTGTCGGATGCGCTGCTCCCCGAACAACAAACCCCAACGTACAGCGAAGGGAAAGTTGTGTGTTTATGACATTTTTGTGTAAAGAAAAATAGCGCAGAACAGTAAAAATAACTGCAACGTGTCGGTACCAGTGCAAGAACGGAAGAGAGACGGAGAGAGAGAGAAAGAGAGTGAAGGTACAGTGTGTTAAAGTCGGGGACGCATTGTTTGGGAATAGTTTTTCTTTCTCACGCCTTCAAAAACGAGCAGCACAGTATAATAAGCACTGTGCTGTGATATCATGTGCGAAAATAAGGATAGTTTCGTTCTCTAGCTTCTCGTTTTGGCCTATATTTTCAACAGACATTTTCCACAAATGGCTTACACATGTACATAACATCATAGATAACACTCCTGCAGCGTGAATAAATAATCGATGTAGAATAAATAATGTCCACTCCACTCATAAAAAGTCCCCCTCAGCAGTTGGTAGTCAGCGTGCAGTACTGCGTTTCGGCACAGTACAGCAGATCCACCGGGCAAGCCATCTTAATCTTGATGAACTTGTTCGGACTCTTCCGGTGGCAGACGTAGTAGTTAGTTTTGTCCATCGGATCCGGCATCCGTCCTTCCAGCCGGCATCGCGGCACACTTTTCGTCAGTTTGGTCAACGCCGCTGTGATGCGTTTCGAACCGGTGGTCGGTCGTTTCTTTTTCTTCGCCACTTGCTTTTGTTTCACTTTGGTTTGTTCGCGAACCGCCGTCTGGCCGCCCATCGATGGAAGGTAAATAACTTTTTGGACCGGAGATGACGGTACGCTATTGTGAAGCCGCAGCTTGTTCGCTTCGAGTCTTATCAATTCGACGTACTTCTGTGCCTTCCACAGTTCCTGCTGGATCTGATTGATCTGGCTAACGCCTTGCTTTGGAGCGGGTTGCTTGCGCGTTCGTAACTGGGACCGTGGTGGGGCTGGTGGGGTCATGAGCTGCTTGCACTGTTTGTACGAAGTTACATCACACATGCGAGATTTCTTGTTGAACGCCGTTGACGGGGGACAGGTGTACGACTGGAACACACCATTATGCGGATTGCAGATGTAGTACCGGAAGCAATCGGTATTGTTTGGCTGTCGGCTACCCACCGTGCACACCACGATGGAGATGCGTTCGTCGTTCGGGTTGGCATCGACCAGCGGAAGCATGCTGTCCTTGTACTGTTCGTAATCGAACGTCATATCGCCGAGAGTAAACAGCTTCCTTGTGTACTTAGTATTGGGACTGTTTCCATCGCCCTGACCATCCTCGTTCGAAACTGCATCGTCAAAGTCTACGGAGTGACGGGTTACTGGCAGTGGGAGATCTTTTTCCAGACTTCCATCTTGCCGGATGAAAAGGATGCGCCCGGACCGCGATTTCGGAGCCGGTAGTTGGTCAACCATTCAACCAAGCTGACTCCTGTCGCTCTTTGAAATAGTGCATTTCCGGTTGCGGTTTGTACGACGTGCGACGTCCGAATCAGGATCATCCCGCATCCCACAAAACCCTGTCAAAGGATACCGGGCCCGGGATCGAGATTGAAAACCGCAGGCCCTTTCCCCTCAACCTTAACCTTCCCCCATTTCAGCACCACAGATAACCCGTAGCGCGACGGTACCATGCCGGCTTGGAAACTAATTAGCGATGGTCGGATTCACACCGACGGAATGCACTCGCTCGCGAACGTTTGGTGAGTGGTTTTGCGTTGATCCTGCTATCTTTCCATCTTTCCACAATAGCAACCCCGGGCCACATTCATTGTGCCCGGGCGGATTGTGTTGAAAGGAACCTTCGAGTGGAAACTCGAAGAAAATCCACAATCACTCAACTCGCCATCGTCAAAAACCGCCTGATACGGTGGTGCGCGACGGTGTTGCTGAGTGTGCCACCATCCGGCACCAGCGTGATGATGCGGGATCCGGTTTGGTGCGTACACGCGATCAATTTGGGGCTGCCGAAAACTCCCTAAATTGTGACGTCGTTCCTTTGCTGGGGGTTTCAAGAACCGGCAGAGAGAGAGAGAGAGAGAGAGAGTGAGAGAGTGAGAGAGGGAGAGGGCAGAAACGGAATGTTGGTTGTTTGCCGGGTGGGTTTGTAAACATATCTCTTGCCGGGCTGTGTGTACCAACCGGGAACTAGGAAGCATCAGCTTTCTCTGACCAGCAGGGATTGTTGTACGACGCCACGAACCAGTTCTCGGTGTGCTGTTTGCCAAGATGGGCATCAACGTCTGCAGGAAAGGTGAGCTATTTCAATCACACATTCTTGAGAAGGAATTTTGACAGAATGAACCGTCGTCCGGAACCTTTCTCTGCGTTGCCGGTAGCACCCGGCACCAAACGCGCTTTGCTAAATGTCATTTTTTGGCAACCCGAATTCCTTTACAACAACCTCAATGTAGCCGAACGTACAATGTTGAAACTATCGTACAAAGATTTGTTCTCCCTCTCTCTCTCTCTATCTTGTTCCTGTATGATTGCAGCGAAGCCAATAAAATCTGTATCGTTTCAAGACATCCTACAGCAGGCCGATGTGATCAACGTACTGGAAGCAGTAGGCAAGCACCGTGCAGGAAGCACATGAAATGCACAAAATAATAACTCGCCCATTTTGCATTAACAGCGTAGAACAGCGTTGGCAAAGTAATATGCCAGTTGCAGTACGGTGCCCTTCGGTGCCCGGCTTATTGCAGCTCACCATTATTGCTCTCAGACTCAGGCGTCAATGTACGGTGAGCTGGATAAAATATGTTTATCAACTTACCATGCACAGCGACCACGAGGCCGCCCTCCCGTTCCAGGCAGAGGTAATGGAAGGTGATGAATTGATCGTTGGTACAGTGTGCGCCGGCATGAGTGTATGTATGCCTCGGGCAAAAGGGTCTCATGCAAGTGCGCTTACCAACCCCAACCATCCGGGCTAAAGGGCGCAATATGGCCGCGGAATGGGTGAACATCGTAATGCGAAAGTTGATGGCATTGTGGTTTATCGCTCGAAGGACGATCCCCGCCTGCTTTTGCACCGCCCTAAGTTGCGAAATTGCATATCCTTCGCACGAGGCAGGATAATATCGAATCGCCCCCGTGTTACGCACGGTACGGAATCGTGCGGAACAGGAGGCAGTAGCTCCGTCTACGCCTAGGGAATGCAATGGAAGCGAATGTTAATAGTCTGTATGATCGATTAGTTTTAGCATACCACCGACATTGTGGAGGATGAATACGGGCGGACATGGGGTTCGGTTTTGTGCAGCATAATGTCATAAACTTTCACTTCCACTAGAGCGCGTGTGTGACGGCGCGATTATTGCGATGTGCCTCGGTTTGGTTGTTCTCCCCCTTCCGATAACGTCGATTTCATCATCATGAATATTTCGCGCCAAGCTGCTACTGCTGCGGCTGCTACTGTTACGGCCAGTTTGAATGATGGCCGTTCTGTGACCGAATTGGGTCGCCGGGATGAGCGCGGGATGATTGGCGTTGGATAAGTGGCTTCGTTGTCAGCGATATTAACGGACGGATTATCGTGCGAGTGCAACAATGCGGTCACACTCGACTGCATAGATACGGGATTCGGGACATTGCATCACTGATGGAAATCGCACGCCTGGATGTATTATTAATGTACAGCGTAGCCGCACAACATGCACAGCGGTTCAAAACAAAAACAAAACGCAATATTGCGTACCAATCTATCGGTGTGATATTAGTACTGGTGAAAATAGGATACAGCATCAGAATGTTGGTTAAAAGACCGCTACTCTTGACAGTTTTAACAGCTGGCGAATGCATCTACAAATATATTTCATCAACAGGAAATCGAAAGCGACGTGTCAAAAAATATGCACGAGTCAGTCAAAACTAACGCATAAAGCCCGGTATATACCCCCTGCAGCCCGGTTCGGTTCCAACGTCACCACATAACCTCAACATACTAGAACTTACTCAAGAGCACTAACAAAGTTTACCATCTCGACAAACAGACGCTCGTGTGTGCTTATCCGGCAGTGTATAGACATTGTGGCAATCTACAAACGAAGCATAATCAGACGATTGCGCTGCTGGAATAGTAAAAAGTGTTCGAGCGTATTATCCTCCGCGTCTACCGTGAGCGCTCGCCCAGCAAGCACCACCCAACGGAAGTGGATCTAAGCTTCTAATGAGAAAATAATTGTATCAAATATGCGCATGGATTATACTTTATGGTTTTAATTTATAAATGTTGTCGTTTCTCTCCAGCAGCAGTGGAAGCGGACGAGGCACGCTTTCCATTGCTTTGCGTGCGAGCTTCCTTGAAGGAAACGACCGTCCAGACAGGCCCCATGTGTGAAGCTGGCAATAAACAGGAGCCTTCGCAATACTCCAAATACTCTACCTCACCACGGGTACGGGCGGCGCGAATGAATGGGGTAATGCGGTCGGAAAGGCATTAATATGCATGAGCGCAAAAGCCGCCTTCTTCGGAGCTCGTTGCTTCGGGGGAGCAATGTCGCCGTCGCTGTACGTACGAGCTGTATCGAACTGGGGACGAATGGAGCGCGTGAATGTGAATAATGCAATTGCAGTCGTCTGGCGCGTCGTCTTCTGCTAATTCGATTCCGTCATTAGTGCACTATTAGTTAGATACTGGTGTGCGCACACTGTGCCGGAAGTACCGGCACTCACACACACACACGCTCCCGTTACTCGCTACAGCTACGCGTGGCGCCGCTAGTCACCATCATCAACATCATCATCGTCATCATCGTCACGCTTCTTTTGCTGACTTTCTCACCTGACTCACACAAAACACTGACGTTTCGTATTTCTCCTCTTTCTTCTTTGCAGACGTGCGATCCTTGGCAACCCGGACGTGCTCGGTTCGGGCGGCTGGGCTCAGATGCTGCAGAACGACTTCTGGGGCACACCGCTGGCCGATTCGGGCTCGCACGGTTCGTACCGTCCGCTGTGCGTGGCCAGCTTCAAGCTCAACTACCTGGTGGACGGTTTCAAACCGTTCGGCTACCGGAAGTACCGGCACTCACACACACACACACACGCTCCCGTTACTCGCTACAGCTACGCGTGGCGCCGCTAGTCACCATCATCAACATCATCATCGTCATCATCGTCACGCTTCTTTTGCTGACTTTCTCACCTGACTCACACAAAACACTGACGTTTCGTATTTCTCCTCTTTCTTCTTTGCAGACGAGCGATCCTTTGCAACCCGGCCGGCTCAGATGCTGCAGAACGACTTCTGGGGCACACCGCTGGCCGATTCGGGCTCGCACGGTTCGTACCGTCCGCTGTGCGTGGCCAGCTTCAAGCTCAACTACCTGGTGGACGGTTTCAAACCGTTCGGCTACCACCTGGTCAACGTGCTGCTGCACTCGCTAGCGACCGGGCTGGTGGTGAAGCTGGCCCGTCACATCCTTCCGGCGGGCCGGTCGGGGGTGGCCATCACCGGGCTGCTGTTTGCGGCCCATCCCATTCACACCGAAGCGGTGGCGGGCGTCGTTGACCGGGCGGATCTGAACGGGTGCATCTTCTACCTGCTCGCACTGCTCGCCTACATACGTCACGTCCGGGGGCGGCAGTGGGGTGATGGCCGGCAGTGGTTGGCGCTCGCCGTCACCGTCCTGCTGGCCGGCGCAGCCATCCTCTGCAAGGAAACGGCCGTGACAGCTTTAGTGGTTTGCGCGATTTATGACATCATAAAGGGATACGCCGGATCCAGAGATAAGGTACGCCTTTCAACTACCTCCACTTGGCCAGGTTTTCCAGCAGTCGCCGGACACACGACGGTCCCGGGAAGCCCGGGAATATACATTTAATTTTAAATATGCTTTATTTATACTCGAGCTGTTCATCGCTCGCCACGCCTTCCCATCCCGGTGCAATCCGACGGCCTATGAAATAACGACTTATACAGCAGTGTGGACGAACAGACAGGCTCGGGAAGCAGCCAGGTTAGGCGAGACAAAAGGGGGTTTAGTTCCACTTCCCGAGTGGCATTTGCAATCTGCACCGAGCTGCATCTGTGTTCGGTGAATTGTTTTCCACTGTCGTTACTTCCACCGGTTACCAGCTTAGCTAGAGCGTTGGCTGACAATGGAATGTCGCCCGGTCGGGCTGTCGGATGCGCTGCTCCCCGAACAACAAACCCCAACGTACAGCGAAGGGAAAGTTGTGTGTTTATGACATTTTTGTGTAAAGAAAAATAGCGCAGAACAGTAAAAATAACTGCAACGTGTCGGTACCAGTGCAAGAACGGAAGAGAGACGGAGAGAGAGAGAAAGAGAGTGAAGGTACAGTGTGTTAAAGTCGGGGACGCATTGTTTGGGAATAGTTTTTCTTTCTCACGCCTTCAAAAACGAGCAGCACAGTATAATAAGCACTGTGCTGTGATATCATGTGCGAAAATAAGGATAGTTTCGTTCTCTAGCTTCTCGTTTTGGCCTATATTTTCAACAGACATTTTCCACAAATGGCTTACACATGTACATAACATCATAGATAACACTCCTGCAGCGTGAATAAATAATCGATGTAGAATAAATAATGTCCACTCCACTCATAAAAAGTCCCCCTCAGCAGTTGGTAGTCAGCGTGCAGTACTGCGTTTCGGCACAGTACAGCAGATCCACCGGGCAAGCCATCTTAATCTTGATGAACTTGTTCGGACTCTTCCGGTGGCAGACGTAGTAGTTAGTTTTGTCCATCGGATCCGGCATCCGTCCTTCCAGCCGGCATCGCGGCACACTTTTCGTCAGTTTGGTCAACGCCGCTGTGATGCGTTTCGAACCGGTGGTCGGTCGTTTCTTTTTCTTCGCCACTTGCTTTTGTTTCACTTTGGTTTGTTCGCGAACCGCCGTCTGGCCGCCCATCGATGGAAGGTAAATAACTTTTTGGACCGGAGATGACGGTACGCTATTGTGAAGCCGCAGCTTGTTCGCTTCGAGTCTTATCAATTCGACGTACTTCTGTGCCTTCCACAGTTCCTGCTGGATCTGATTGATCTGGCTAACGCCTTGCTTTGGAGCGGGTTGCTTGCGCGTTCGTAACTGGGACCGTGGTGGGGCTGGTGGGGTCATGAGCTGCTTGCACTGTTTGTACGAAGTTACATCACACATGCGAGATTTCTTGTTGAACGCCGTTGACGGGGGACAGGTGTACGACTGGAACACACCATTATGCGGATTGCAGATGTAGTACCGGAAGCAATCGGTATTGTTTGGCTGTCGGCTACCCACCGTGCACACCACGATGGAGATGCGTTCGTCGTTCGGGTTGGCATCGACCAGCGGAAGCATGCTGTCCTTGTACTGTTCGTAATCGAACGTCATATCGCCGAGAGTAAACAGCTTCCTTGTGTACTTAGTATTGGGACTGTTTCCATCGCCCTGACCATCCTCGTTCGAAACTGCATCGTCAAAGTCTACGGAGTGACGGGTTACTGGCAGTGGGAGATCTTTTTCCAGACTTCCATCTTGCCCACCGTCACCTTCGAGCGATTCGATTGATTCGAGCAGCTTCATTTGATCGATAATGTCATCGGGTGCATCATAATCTCTCACTAATGGAGTTATTCGCTGAGATGATGGTCCGTAGCTGTGAAAGTATGGAAGCGGATCGGTAAATCTTGAAGGTTGAACGTGCATTGGGGATGTAAGGCCATTGTTATTCGAATAAAGTGAGCCTGAAGAAGAATCGAACATCAATGATGAATGAGGCTGAATTGTTTTTAGGTAAGGATTATAGACACCATTAGTGTAGGTTGGTGGCATGGGTTGATAAGCGTCCTTTGGCACATACTTATTTCCATAAGCATCGTATAGCACTTGCTGTGGAAAGACATGAAACTGCGCATCGTTTGTGTCGTTAATTCTAAAACTATTTTGCATTGCATTCTGGCCCAAGCTTGGCGGTCCAGATGAACCCATATTGTACGACGCTGAATATTGAGCGTTTAACGGTTGCTCTGTAGTAGCTGGCGTTGGCACACTTGGCGCGGGAACAGGATTCACCGAAATCGGAATAAAAATAGGCTTCACTACTGGATCTTTCGCTTCCGGCGTTGGAGCAGGTGAAGCAGCAGATGGGTTTTGATTCGCAATCGCTTTTTGTGAAATATCTAGAATGCTTCTTATGATGTCCTGCATTCCTGGTGAGAGATTAAGCTTCGATAATGGTTCATCTACGACCGTTTCCTTCTTTGCAGTTAGCTGCTGCACTGGGACTGTTTTGTACTGGAACATATCCGTCTGGCTTGGAATACGTGCCATTTCGTTTAGCTGTTTCTGTTGGTTCACGATTTGCTTCAGATGGTCTAGGTAGTTCTGTTCGTCCATTTTCGGTGGTGATTCTTGTTTTGTTTTGAGCTTCAGTGCATTCTGCGTATCGTAATAGGCCAGAAAAGAGTCAAGCATGGAAGGATTTAGGGTTCCCGGTGACATTGTCGAAGTTACTACACGAGCAGGCGCTTTGGAAGGGATGCTGGTACTAGTTACTGTGTGAGGTTCATCGTTTGCACGTTCCAGACTTCCATCTCCACTCGATTCCATATCGTTCAGATCGTTCTGTGTTGGATCATGCGACTTCAAGTTATCTTCTTTCGAGGCGGAAGAATCATTA